>CM040746.1:35649711-35732211 GCA_022829145.1 Albula goreensis | reverse complement strand
AAGTAGTTTTGTTGAGGTAGACCATAATGTCAGTTAAATATGAATCATGAAACTAAAAAAACACATTGAGAAATGACACAAACAGACTTTAACTTGTGGTTCCAAATGCCTGCATGTTACATCTAATATTCTGTATAACACTGTAACCTTACATTTTATTAATCAGATTTAATCTCTTTAAGGGCCTATGCTGTTAATCATAGGTCAAACAGAGTCTATTTTTAAATGAATAGCATATGGTGTTACAAATACTATGTGCTTCATTTAACCCAGCATCCACAGGTTACTTTCAGGTTGTACACAGGTCATTTCAGACATGTTCTTTAAGAACATGGTCTTTTGAATAGTCTATGCGCTTTAAAAGAAAAACTAAAAACATTTTTTAAGTGAACTGTAATCCAGCCTTACAGAGACAAATTGCGATTGATTGATGGATTCCAATGTGATGTCCATGTGAGAGTTTCTCACTGCATATGGGGTCTGCTTGTTATATTTTACACTGGGCTATACATGTGTGTGCTTTGTGTCAGTGATTTGAAATGGGCACTGAAAAAAGCTGCTCCTTTACTACGCTGATGGAAATAGAGCATGCTCCATCCTCCAGGGACTCAAGGAGGATCAGCATCAGCATCCATCAGTCAGAACTGGCAAGTTCCCAAGCAAGGCAGCTTTGAGTCTTTCACAACATGTCTCTATGGTAACAAGACGGCATTGCTTGCTACAAGATCACTGAAGAACGGCTGTGCATTGTTCCTGCGTCGCGGGTGAAAACTCTTTTTACATTGCATAGTCATTCTGTTTGGTGATAACTATTGGCACGGGACTGTTGGCTCAGTGATCTGAGTGGTCCTGTATGTTGTTTTTTTGGGGGTATTTGGTATTCCTATTCACAGGTGTCAGTTTCAGGCCTTATGACTTCTTCTTCACCTGTGACATATTATTAACTACACATAATAATAACTATTAAATGCTGTCCACCCAAGTCTCCTTCACCTTTCAGCTTCGACTAAAGCTGTCATTTCTTTCATATTCAGTCAGTGACTCAATGCAGATTTGGTGAATTGGGATACATTCATGAGAATACATGAATACTTTCTCTGGCAACCTAGGTGTGACTTTTTGGTACTTTGCTAACTTTGTTTAAAAAAAGCAAAAATGAATTACTGTATTTTCTCTTTTAACATTGTTTGACTACCTTTTGAAGTATTCTGTTTATCCCATTCCCCAGACTTTCTTAGGACCTCAATTTTGTCAGTTGTTTTGTCTTCCTATGCTTTCCTGCACAACTCATTCGGGTTAGGTTTTCTCAATTCACAGGCTTATTCTACTGGTCAATAGCATTTGTCCTTGAGTTATCTTCCAGTCCTCTGGACACTCATTTCTGCCTCCTCCTATTCTCCAGCATCGTCTGCTTCCCTCTAAACCAAACAAAGGAACACTCAATGAATACCTTGTATTACATTATGTTTTTTTCCGCTTTCAGAAAAGAAAAATATCAACATACGTCATAAGGATCACACAGGAAGAGCATGTGAACTGGAGGTGCTGGATGACTTCTTATTCTTCTTCTAATTTTTGATTTTTGCTTTTTGTGATTTTGATTTTAACACACAGGCACAGACACAGACACAGACACAGACACACACACACACACACACACACACACACACACACACACACACACACACACACACACACACACACACACGTCTTCAGCAGTTAAGAGGAATAGCTCGAACAGAGACTGTAGACAACTGAGTGTGTGCTTGTTTCCTGTTTTAAGAGCCTAATAGCTCATTTGAACATATTAATGGTCCTCACACGTCTGTGAGTAGCTATCTATCCATGTTTTCCCTGTAACAACTTCAGTCTGTGGTTGAAAACAGAAATTGCATTCAATCAAATCTCTTGTCTTTTGGATTCCATTGCACTGCAAGACCACTTCTTCACTTTGTCTTTAGCACTGAAGGCTGCATGCAGAGCAAAGCAGATGTAGTTATTTTTTCAGTACAGAGCTCTCTTTTGTACATGTTTTTTTTTTTTTTTTTTTGAAGGGAAGGCAGGATATTGTTTGAATGACATTTTTAATCATGGAGCTATATATAACTTGACTGAATTTCATTAAATGCTAGAATGTGACATACCCACATATATTATATGAGTACTCACATCTAGCTACAATCCTATACTTTATATATGACAGTCCATGTTTTATTAACCGTGTTATATAATGAGTAAAACTGAAAATGCATTATCTTTCAAATAAAATGAAACATTTTGTTTTTAGACATTATTTGAAAGTGAAATGCAGGCCATAGCCTGTTTGGTGAGAATTAGGCTTGAACTCTGATACTGACAATTTGGGGTCAAACCCCAGATAACCATTAACCACTACCCCCCTGAGCTAGCTGGTGGATAAACATTATATTATATTTTGGTTTCAAAGGTGATGTTAATTTTCAGACAGGGGCAGCATACATTATTCCACACTAATTGAATTTGTTTAACAGAGTTTTATATGTGTAGACAAAACAAAATATTATTAAAAAGCATCTGTATAAATGCCTGCCTGGAGTCTGCTCATTGAGGCCGAAAGGAATTCTGCTGAAACACATAAATGACTCAGATCTTGAACGCTCAGCCTTGGATATCATGTTTTTTTTTTTATAACACTTGAGAGAAGCCTACCAGGGAGTTAAAAATCTCAAGATTTATATTACATTGATCATCACATATTTTGCAATCCCATGATGCCTCATTTGAAGAGATTTCTTCAAAGTGTCGTAAGGACGCACCACATCTGGGACACAGATAGTTATATTATTCCATATGAAAGCGCTGTGTAATAAAAACTTGTCAGGCACCTCTTATTCAGACAGCCAGACCCACACTGAGGCATTTAAGGTAAACATGTAAAAGTGAAATTTGCTGTGAAAGTCAAATGACTGCAATTACGTGAAGAAAAAAAATGAATGTTGGGTGCTATGTTAATGTGTTTCCATTAAAAGCCAAGAATGAATAATTAAAGAAAAAAAAAAAAACGTTGTTTATATACATGTAGTGGTGTTGCTAATCGCCATCTTCCTCATTGGTTGATGAAGACTGTTGGGGATCCATTACATTACATTATAGGCATTTAGCAGACGCTCTTATCCAGAGTGATTTACAACACAAAGTATATTTCCTTTGGGACAAGAAAGCAAGGGAGGGTGCCAGGAGGGTAAGCATGGACTAATCCCTATAGATGACCTGTTGAAGAACCAAAGCAAAAAACCATTACTAATGTCAACAACAATCCTTAGCTAACAAGATTAGGTCACTACAAGTGAAACTATGGCTAAGCAGGGGAGCCAGGGAGGGAAGGAGAGAGGTGCTTCCTGAAGAGGTGAGTCTTCAGTCTGCGCTTGAAGTTGAACAGACTACCTGCTGTTCTGACCTCCATGGGGATCCAGGTAGGCCACCGCTGTGGTGGTGTTCGATGTCCATCTGGCTGTGTGTCTGTGTTTCCTTCAGCTCTGTGCTGACGCTCTGGGGGGGTACTTATGGGCTGGTCCAGGGCTTCTTTCAGGCAGTCGGCCATTTGCCTTGTCATGTGGGTGAGGTACAGCCTAATGCACTGTCATGTCTCTTATTGTGAAGGTCTCATCGCAACGGCCAGGCGCGGCTTTGCCCTGGGCCTCAGAGTCAGTTCTAAATAGGTGGAGAACAGAGACGAAACACTGACGTGCTGCTCTTTCTAAAACACCTTCCTGAGATTTATGTGATCACATGTGCAGGTGATCAGTCAGATGTTGATTGGCTCTGGATAAGCATGAAGTACTTCCTCTATGCATAGCTATTGGTCAGTTTTAATGTCACATATGGCAGCTAAGATATCCTCAGTGACGAAACAAGTCTGGTCCCGAATTTCTCTCTTTTGTGGAGATACAATTGAGTATAACACACCAGGAGAGTAATAGCACAAACCCTCCCTCTACTACTGATAACAAAAGATGAAATGGTTCGAGTTATTTTTTTTTGAAAGAGGGTGAGAATAAAATGTTAAACCATTGTTCAGCAGCATATGTAAAGAGTATAAACTACATCTTAATTCACCAAAAAGCCTTGTGAAATGGATGACATAATTTTGCAAAACATAGGAAAAGTTTTTCAAAGAAGTTGGCAATTGGCTGAAAAGGTGACATTTCAAAACTAATGAGGACTCTGCCTGGCATGTTGCTGTGTTCAAACCCAGGGTGTGCTTTCAGGCCTCTCTTGTTAGTAAGTGCCACAGACTTTTATTCTGTGAGAGTAGCCCATTGTTAATATATGTACTGGCCATCAGAATGAGGTGAAAAATAAATAATATATATAAAAAAAAAACCCAATTACTGTGGTTCATTTCAAAATGGTTTCTCAGGCTACATGCTTGGCTATAAGCAACAGTTGAGGTCTTGGCTTTAGCCAAACTCAGTAAGATTAACTTTGTACATTTTACATTGCATTTTTGATTGTCAACCATTCAGACTTGTTTTAAGAGGGACGCTGCCTCAGGTAAGCACGCTGGTCTCATGTAAAACCTCTTAATACACCCCTGATGCTAACAAACACAGGGAAATTATTTAAAGGGTGCCATGTAAATGTGCACTGGTGATATGAACAGGCAAACGCACCTTCATTTACTGATGTCTCTTTCATCCCCCAGTGTGTGACACTATTAATTGTACTTGCAAAACAAGTGGAGAATTATACTATTAAAATGCAAATTTTTCAAAAGGTGGCACTATTACACAATACAATAAATAGCAAAAAAAAAAAAAAAAAAAAATAGTGCCAGTCAGGTAAGAGCCAGTGATCAATGCTGCAGATAGCTTAATCTACTGTGTATGAGAATGCCAGGCCGATTAAAGGATAATCGTCACATACAACTCCAATGAATGAAAGGGGATGTTTGAGTCACAATTGATCAGCCTGAAGCAGTTGGTAGTCATTGTCATATCCCTGGATGTGGGTGGTCAACAGGAAAATGCATGACTGTGTCAAATATCGTCAAACATCGATGTGGTCCGAACATTACGGTTCAGAGTGCAACAGTAAATGGCAGGAAAAAAAAGCAGGTGAAAAGGACCATACAATTTTCTACTGAAAAGAGAAGAGCTGGAACAAAGAACAAAAAGGCTGTCAAACAGTTACTTATGCATGCCCATTCTTTGCAGCTGGTATTACAATTACCGCACAGTATGCAATGATCGACAACACTTCTAACTACATTCCCCATGAGCTCAGACCCCCAACTTTTCCGCTGAATAACTGTAAGCAGCAGCTAAAACCTACATGTGATAATTGGTTGACCACAAAGGAGACAATGCACAAACATGCTGAAGCTCTTTAAATACTTCAAAGCTTTCAGTGAATGCAATGAGGGGGAAAAGAGAGAGGGGGGCTTTTTTTTGCTGCATTCTATGTACCCCATTTTGCAAATTATAGCAATATTACAGAATGGTATACCAGTGTACCATACATTAAACATGATGTGAGCGTAAAGGTTCTCAATGCTGCAAACCAAAGACTACATAGCTACTGAGATAGACAGACAAAAAGATACATACTCTAGCTACATTCTAAGAAATGCTGGTAATCATATGAGAACCATTCTTTGGTACAATACTGAGTTGCTCAGAAACCATTTGTTTGTATATAACAGTGCAATGTGACCAAATGGGTAAGAACTTGCTATTATTGATCGAATAATAATTATTAATGAATTTGATTCATGTGTTTATTAACTTGCATGTAAAGGATTGCTTCTGGGGGGATATTGAATTGGGGTTGTGTTTTTATTACCAGTTTCTCCAGACTGTAATAGAGCTTGGGAAACTTGTCACCACATATTCTCATGTATGTGGGCCTCAGATTCATTTATTTTTTCTCTGTCGTGAGGAGACGCTATTGGTTACCGAGCCACGGTCAATGCGATGGGGCAAGGAGGTGGAAATTTTACTGTGTCTAATCATTTCAAGAGAACGGGTGTTCTTCCTCGCATCCCCTCTATTGGACAGTGCGAAGGCACGCATGGTTGCATTCCTTGATGTCTTATACAATAGAACTGCACCACCTGCAGAGAGAGAAATGGAGAGGGCCAATATGCCAAACATTACGGTCACATAGTAGGACAATGTAGCATTCCAGCAATCTCGCCTAGAAAGAGAATGGTTTGTGCTGACCACCCACGCATGTCCATGCAATTCCTCCGTTACCACTCACCTCTAACCCCATCGAAGAGTCCTCTCCAGTCTGCAAAGGTGTATGACAACCATCTCTGTGTACAACTAACATGGTGCTGTCTGGCAATCTCCACAGAAAAGTTTTATAGAAAATGCTGGCTTGACAGACAGCAAAGAAGTCAGGTTATTCTTTCCATTACTTGTGTCAGGGACATAAATATGACAAGTTACTGTGGCTGTGATATATTCTAAAACTTCTGGCTTTGTCTTATGTTGTAGAATTCATTCTACTTTGGTTTTCTTGAGTAATATCAACTGAAGACAATTCAAACTGTGGCAAAATGTTTACTTATGTTGAAAGTATCATAACATTGTCTAACAATAACAGTAATACTACTACTATTACTACTACTAATAATAATAGTAATAATAATAATCATAATAATCATCATCATCATCATCACTGATATGATTTTTCAAGGGATCTTTCTATCCCTTCAAAGACTGGGCGCACCTAAAAAGGCAGAATCTGTTTCTGCACATGTAAATTGGCCAGATTGATTTTTCCATCAGTATAAAGTGGATGCAGAGTTTTCAATTAACTTGAAGGTCGCTTTCGGGCTGAAAATTGCTGAGATGTCTAAAAGCATTTGTTCCAGTTATGGTATGCTTTCCAGTTGAAGAAGAAAGTTATCTGATAAAAATAACATCTAAAATTGAATTGCATCTCAGCCTCCACAGTGGCCCAAACTTCACACACCCCACTCACAGAAAATAGAAACTGTACGATTAAACAGAGTTATTTGAATAAAACAGTTGATTATCTCCTTTAGGAGTTAATTATAATGTCAATAATATTTTGATTTACTGACTTACGGTTTTCTGACTGATGTGGAGTCTGGCTGATGGACCCGCGTCTTCAGTGCGGCTGCCATTGTCATGCAGGTGAAAGGGTGCCCTAACATGGGTCTGTGTTGGTGCTGGGCACACACCCCTTTCATGGTCTGAAAGCAATAATATATTTTACACAGCAAGGTCGATATTAACTTATGACTTAATGGAACCGATCCACGCCCCATACCAAAGCATTTATTTCCTGTTGGAATGGTGGTAATGTAAACAGTGAAGCAATGGTTTTAGAATCATACAAACTGATGACATCAATATTTCAAAAGCTTCTCAGTCACTAATCTGAACCCAAGTGAGCGTTGGCGGAATGTTCTTGAACCTGTGTCTGCTTCATTAAGACATCTTTATGCTCATTGTCTTCCACCTCCATAAAATGATTTTATTTGCAGACTGGATTTATCATGAGAGTGTTTGTCCTACTCCACTCCTGTGAATTTCCAGATCCTGGGGATATGGTGGTGGTTGCAGATCCCATTGCGTGCAAGTGGTGGCCCAACACCGTAGCCCAGGTCCCTTTCACTCAAACTGATGTTTTTCAGCTGGTGTATCAAATCCTGTAGTTTTACAGTCCATTTGGGCCCTAGAGATGCATTTTCTGATCTCCTCCTAAAACTATATGTCACATGTTGAAATGTATGTTCTTGCACATATGATGTCTGGTGTAACCATCCGGTTTACGAAGTCACTGAGAAAATGAAGGGGAATTGCTTTTCCTGCTAAGTCTGTGAAATCCTAAAACAGCACACCCTGTTGAGTTTTTCATTGAATAATATTAGCAAGTAAATTTGGCTGGAGTGCATCTATAGATTTATTTACACTGGTATTTATATATAAAATACCCCATTTTAACTATAATAAACACACATAATAACAAAGTGCGTCATGATGGCTTGTTTTTAACGTGCAGCACTCAGCAGTAAGGTCTCACGAGGACCAGCTCCTCTATGTTACATTATAATGGATGTAATTGACAGGGTGGGGAGGCAAGGTAAGCCAGCTTTGGCACAGTGCAGAGAGGCGCGGACCTCCTGGTGTATCAAACATCCAGCACCGTGCTGGTCCTCTGAGAGACAGCTTTATGTGAACTCACCCTCACCTGGCAGCCAGCCAGCCTCTCCAGGTTATACATTTACTGCACCTTGTTAAAATGGATTACGAAGAATTCCTGAAAAGATAGAAATGAGAAAAAGGTTTAAGTGTGTTCAAGGTATTTTTTTTTCTTCTTCTTCTTTCTTTGAAGTATGTAAGCTTTGCTTTAATATTGCAGCTGATATTATATATGCTGTGAAATAAGGAAATGTACTGTCCAGTACTGATTGCCAATCTTTGATTCTATTCTGTGTGTTTTTCTCAGGTGAAGGGTTCACTGGTTGGCCAAAAGTGATGCTCAAACAGCAGACTTGTCTCTGTCTAAATACAATGTGTTCAGTGACATGTAAACTGTGCTAACAGCTGTTGGACAGTCATTTTAGAGTTATATCTAATGGTGTTTCTTTTTTTAATCATTCTTTTCATGTAGAAATATCCCTCTCTCATTCAGGTAACACTTCGTTGAGAAAAGCTAAGTAAACTTGCCTGGTGGCCTTATGGTTTGTGTATCCTCTCCCAGTAAAAAGTCATCTCTCTTTTAGATGAGAGTACTTCTCCAAATGAGCAGTGTTTGCCCTCAAGAAAAATATGCTTGTTAAATTATTCCAAAATGATTAAAAGATTCTTTTGATTCAAAGCGCTTCTCTATGAGGCTATCAAGCCTCTACAATTCAAAGAATCTGACAGAAAAAAAGGCTCTCCAGTCTCCTTAAAGAAAACTTAAGTGCAGTAGTTGGTGTATCAGCAATTCCCTAACAGTGATTGGACAGCAGGATGTTGCTGATCTACCAACGGCAGTTTTGGAATACAGTCACATGAGTCAAAGCAGACATTGCTATAGCACCACCCATAGAAGGAGGCTCTCCATTTGAAGGAAATTCACACAGTTTCATAACATAGCAACTTCACTGGCTGATTTGGTGCCCCACTGTCTGGGAAAGCTATAATAAACAGCTCAGTGTGGTATAGAGTGGCAGTGGCAGAGACTGTCTACAACAACATAGTTTCACATAGTCCTGACCCTGTTTTTACTTGATGTGTGTTGTGCCAGGCAAAACAAAAATAGTATACATAATATTGTAAAATACAGCACATAATATTGTAAAAATTCATGACTTACAGAGACCAAACCAAGCCCTATATTATGACTTTGTAGCATTATGAACCTGAGCTTAGAGACAATGAATGAATGAATGAATGAATTACTGACTCCAGCCTAGCTCAGACCATATTCCTAATGAAATCCACAAATGATTGTTATGTTTTTTGGAGATGCAGGGTTTTGATCATGTATTCTGACCTTTGAAATTCTGACAGCCCTTCAGAGTTATGCTCTCAAGGTTCTCTCAGCTTCGGCATTGATATTTTTTGTCAGTCACATTGGCCTGCCCTATGTTTAAATTTTGAAACTCTCACTGGCCACTTCTTCAAAAAATACTTATTCTAATTTTAATCCAGTTACATTTACAATAATATGTGAGCTTTACCTTGTAAATGCAATATGTGAGCTGGACCTTATAAAAGTCAGTAAGAAAATCTGAGGTCACAGAGCTCCTGCTTTATTTATTATGGAATGTTGGGTGGTGTGCTCCTCTCCTATGTCACAGGGAGGTCAGCTACTTCCCTGTTTTTATTTTAAACATTTTATTCTTTTTACTGTCATGGTGAGCCAAATTCACAGTAAATGGTACCCTTCTATGAATGTGTGCACATGTGTTTGTATATACAGCATATTAATGTGCATAAAGTAAAAGCCAAGTTATGAATATTCTTGGTCTTGATGAAGCCATTCCTTTCCAATATGCTCATATGAGATGCTTTGAGGTATCCGGGCCAAATAGGATTTGTGTTGCCTCTGCTACACACAACAGCAGAAAATAACCATGACCAAACTTATGTTAGGAAAAAAAAATGAATTTCAGATGATATCTCCATTTGATGTAATCTCCAAGAGAGCTCTTATTGTTTGCTGCACTTGGCCCTTTGGACAGCTCATCCCTGCATTTCTGTTAGCCTATGCCATTCCTCTACCCCTGTGTCGAATTGAACCATCAAACGTTTAAATGCTAAGACCACGAGGCAGTCACCTTGGCTGGTATCACCAAGAGTTTATGTCCTTTTCTGATGTGGATGGAGAAAAAAAATATAATTCTGACAAATTCCAAAAGTTCTTTCCCACTGCTCAATGCAGTCTACTCTGCTGTATAAGAATTTTACGGGTGGAAATTGTAGAGCTTTGCTATGTAACTAAAATTCAGGGGAATATCATGCTAACAGCATGAAAGTATCCAAGAGATGTATTTTATTAATTGATGATGAATACAGGTATGAAAAGATATTAAGTTTGGCTATGCCTCTCACCAGGTCAGCAGGGCACACACAAACTGCTACAAGAGTGTTCCTTTCAGGATATCCAACAAAAACAGCTACCATCCCAATTTAAACACAACAATTTAAACCTCATTTAAACAAAAAAAAAATTGATGCAACTGATATGCAGAGAATGCTTTTGATTGGATGGTAACAGAATAGCACTGTTAGCCCACTTTTCATTCAGTGGATTAAGCTAATTATTTATCCCACACTGGCACTGTGCTAATAAATAATGTGCTCTGTGATCACTTGCTGCTTTATTAGCGAAAAAGACATAGGTGCATATTGTGGCCATTGCTTTTTGCACTGGTAATTCACCCTCTTGGGTTTGCTCTGCAGTTGTAGTCAGCAGGCATGGAGTATCATTTGTGCTGATCTCCTTTTACACAGAGGGTCTTCTCTGCTATGCACTGTATCACAGTCAGCCAGCTCACTTTTAAGTATTCTGTCTATTTTTAATGAATATAAAACATTTTCTCATTATAAATTGAATTTGGTGAATCAAATGTGAACTGTTTCCAATTAATTTCAGTTTACCGTCTTACCTTTTACAGGAGAGAGGAACATTTTTTTTTTCACCATAATTTCTCCACGCTTCACTTAGGCTGAGTTAAAAATACTGGATTTAACAAGATGGCCAATTCTGCCAATGTATCTGGTGGGGCGCATCAATTAAAATGAATGTGCTTCTTAAATTTGTCTTGGCTCTGTAATTTTAACATTCAGGCTATAGTGCATAGGCAATGCACCCACGCCCATGTGTTACAGTGTGGGCGTTAGGCCTGGCTGATATCTGGGATGATCAGCCTGCAACCATGGGCTACATTTTATAATGCTAGAAAGCGTGTTTGGTGCACACCGCTCTCATTGGTAACAATAGGTGCTGGGATTGGGACCTGATCAAAGGCATGGTCTCTTTAAGGGAATATGCAATTCCATTACAGCCCACGTTACATTACACATTAGACATTACAACATTTCCCATTTTATTGAGACAGTCAAACGTGTCCTTTGAAACTTGTTCTTTTCATTGTAACATGGAATAGCTATGGAATGTGTTTCAATTGAATCGCACCATTTTAATTGAATGGCACACGCCCTTAATGATGCTAAGCTGGTTTGATTGGGCCCTGGCCTGGGACACGCCTCTCAATCCCTCTGTATGACATCATCATCAGGCACCATTGCTATACCCGCTGCTAGGAAGTTTCCAAGCACCCACTGCTTCCATCAACAGCAGCAAATTATACATTTTCTCCATATTTACATTACACATCATAGCACAATTGGCTCAGAAAGAGCTTAAAATGTTTGAAAGTTGTGTTTATTCACAATCACTTTGACTATTTTGACTGTCTTCCCCCTGAGTAAAATATTCCAGCCTCTTACCTATTGAATTTATAACAGTTTAGACTCTCTGGGCGAAGTCCAGACTTGAGTTGCATTCTGGGTGTGTGTATTTTCCATGTAGTGACAGACTTTTGTAATGACAGGCTTATGCAGAAACTGCAGTATATAACAGTTCTGGGTGTGGAGTAAAATTACTGCAATAATCCCCCACAATAATCCCCAGATAGAAATCTTGTGGAGCTTTGAGGAGGTTTGTTTTCTTTGTTTATAAAATTGAGTAAAAGAATACAAAACATTTTTTTTTTTTGATTTTAAGCATGTTGTGTATTTAAAAAAATGGGTCTACCCAGATTTAGTAAACCATAACAAAAGAATTGGGCATAAAGGCAGGCCCAGTGAGGGAGCCGTCTACACTGGTACGTGGATAATAATGTTACTTTACTTTGTGATGGTGATTTATATGTCTTTGCCAGACTGGGAGAGGTTTTGAAAGTTTGACTTCTGATGGGTGAGACCTTAATTTTCTTAAATCCATCAAGAAAAATAAAAGAAAAACAAAACATGTTTTTCAACTTGCTCAAGAATGTAAAATATGAGTCACTAGTGCCCAAAACTCACTGTGCTAATTCTGGACTTTCCAGTTTTGCTCTAACCTTTTTATTTGTTACACAAACACAAATACCCACCCACAATAAATGGATAGCATTTTTTAAAATGGCATGTTGTCTATGCTAACTGCAATTTACTGATGCAAGACGCACACAAAGACAAGAAAAGAAAACAGAAGAAAAAACTTCTGAGAACAGCTCTCTATTGATCAAATGGTTGAAACTCGAATAGGAATGATTTATAGTGTACTTTGTACCTGCATTTTAACAGCAAATACTGATGAAAGAGGCCTGGATAAAACAACAATGATAAACTGTGGCCAGTCAGAGCCCAGACTGACCTCCACAGGTTCTGTGCTCTAACACGGCATGTTGTCCGACATGATTATCATTGCGTAAACTCTTAGGTAAATCTCCAAGATGTTGGCATTTTATACACAATTTAACTGTAAATTCCTGGTGCTGTGGTTAGCCCAGTATACCAGTTCCCTATAGGACAATGTAATGTTGTGAGAATCACTGGAGGCATGATTTAAATCGCATCAGTGAAGCATTGTTTACAGAACATTGCTCCTTATTCCAGTTAATGATGGAACAACCCCCATGTGGTGGACAATTATAATGTGAACATATGAAGTCAACCACACATCAGAGATTTCTCGCTTTCAGACTGTTAGAACTTGCTTTGAGGGCACTGGGTTTACATACCAAGTAAAAATAAATGAATACACAAAAATAAAAATACAAAAAAAAAAAAATGCCTGGTTGAATCATAACTATCATCTGTAATTTAAATGGGAAATTGAACCATAAATGTTTAACTGGTATGTTCTGAGTATCCTCAGAATGATTGGTGTGACCATGTCATGGGTGAAAAACTATTTCATCTGTAGCTTTATCCAGATGAATGGAAGTGATAAAGTCATTGGGAGATGTTTCCTCTTATTAGCATTTTCAACTTTCGTTTTAGAAAAATTTCAATGGCTATAAATGTGGTGTTTATATCTTATTTCATAATCACAATGTGTATTACATAACTGAGGGTTTGGAGGATTTTTTTTTTTTTTCAGGTACATCTGAACTGTAGGCTACATTTTCTGAAACCATTCTCTAAATTGAGATGTTGAACCTGGGAGTTTTGAACAGGGTTTTTTTTTTTTTTTTTTTAACACACAGTCTTTGTTGTGGGCTGAAGTATTTCAATGACACATAAAAAAAAAAAATCAAAAAAAAAAAAAAAAAAAATTAGATATTGTATGAAAATGATTATTTTGGAGAAGCCAAAAACTTTCATTTTGGTTTTTGGAACCATAATATCCCAGAAACATAAAGGTGAATCTTCCTGACCTATTTCTAAATATTGGTAGCGATGGCATAACGAGCATTTTTAAGCCACAGGCCTGAGGACAGCCGGATCCCTATTATTCCCCTTTTGGCTTGTAGTTAAAGAGAAAGCAGATCGAGTGGTGCCGTGTGTGAATAAACTCAGGAGCCAAAGGCAAGGCTTGATATTTCACCAGGTATAAATCATCAGAGAAAATGATCTAAATCACACTCTTAAATATTCATTGGGTTACTGGCAGCGACCACAGCTACTGCATGTTTCAATCATAATTCAGTCTCAGAAAATCCAAGGTTATGGCTTGAAAATGTACTCATGGTGTGATCTCAGACTAATGGATCTGTAGGAAAAGAAATAGCACCAGAAAGAAAGGTTGAGCTTTATAATCAAGTTATACATTTATTTTACATTTGTAATTAAACCACTTCATTACACTTCTCACTCTAAAAATGGTTATTGTATTCTCATATGCTGCTCTTTGTTTCCATAGCAATAGTAAGTTGTTGTTAGAGTGAAAAGATACATCGTTCTGTTTAATATATCTTGTCTTGAAATACTTCATAAGACTTAAATAACTGACAAACAGTGGTATGTACGGCATGTATACGAGGTAAAAACATAACTATCACTCTTTGAATCAAAGTCCTTTCTTCCAAATAACACTTGTCTTTTCTGTCATCTGCCCTATTAAGTATAATAGAAAATAAATGTCTCCCCTGGCTTCTGGGATGTGACACAGTTTCAAAATCTAGTCAAAGCAAGGTGAGTGACAACCCCGAAGGATTCTAACTTGGGACAGAGGAAATGTCACTCCTCTGTGTTTGGTGAAGAATAGGTGAACCTTTAATGGAGAGAGTTTGAAAAAAAAAAAAAAAAAAAAAAAGAAAAAAAAAAAATCAGTCCAGTGTAGACCTCCACTGGGAGGGAATCCAATATTTCAGCAGAACTGCACTCAATTTCCCCATTTTGCAACAATTCAACATCCCATTCATTGGCACGTCTTTTTAAAATTCATGACTCATTGATATGCAGTCTTATTATTTTACAGCAGTAACAGCTATGGCTCTGTTCTGAGGGCTTTTTTAATGGAAAACGTCCTCTGTTGCCCTCACGATGTTTATGAAATTGCAGTCTGTATGTGCGCATTGGGGTCCGACTCAACTCCCCTTTGCGCATGGCTCCAAAGGGCAAAGGCTGTGAGTTATGTAATGCAAAATGACTCAGCCGATCCAAACACAATGAGAATGTGTTTGCCTTTCATTGTGGATGGCCTTGAGAAGAACATTAACAATAGACACATCTGAGATCTCGGTTAGGTCAATTTACTGTTTCTAATTAGGGCGATTGCACAGGAAGTGACAAGTAGCACACACATTTATTGGAAATTTATTTTCATTTCAACCAGTACTTGTCAGACGTACCGCAATGACCCTAACACACTACTGACTCTCCTGTGGCCAAACGGCACCCAAAAGGGATATTCTGTCCTGTTAAGACCATGCTTGGTTATTACTTGTTGACAACTCACAATCTTGTGCAGGCATGAACTTGAGGCGGGTGATTTGAATTCAGGAATCAAAAAAAAAAAAATCTGTATTTTTAGTCCTCTTTAACAAATGTAGACGTAGGCAAACTTTTTCTGGGCTAAACCAAATCCTTCCTTGAGGAACATTTTTGGTCTTTGCCATCAAATGAATCCACTTTTTCCAGACTCTCTGTGAGATTGAACCTCTGGAGTCACACATATGGACACACATAGACAAAGAAAGGATGACCTCATGATCACAGTTAATATTACCTGGGCAGTTGTCCTGAACTACCTGACACACAACAAAATGAGATGTTTGCTGACTTTAAAATAAAGGTAAACAACTGAAACAGAAAGCACCAGCAACAGGAGAAACAATATAATTAATCAGCATTCTATACTGATAGTGATACAGTGCAGATACAGTATAGATACAGTGCAGTTTGACAGCTGTGTTTGAAGTGTTTAATTCATTTATGTATTTCTTGTATGTGCATGCAGAAATGGTGGTGATGGGGGTGGGGTGTACAGACTAATTAAGTTAATGAAGTATTCTGAGTAATAAAAGCCAGTGCTTAAAAGCTAGCCCCTATTAACCAACCAAGAATCCTGTGGTGCCTCAGCTCAAAGTTGGCTGAGGACTGCAGAGCACCCACATAGCGTTACCCATCTGACATCCCTAGTCCTTTAACACTTTGGTCATCAGAACTTTCAATTAGCAGTTTCAAAAATGAAAAAAAAAATATATATTTTCCAAACTCAAATCACTGAAATCATTGACACAACCTGAGGGTCATATAGTAGGTTTACCTCATCTGACCTCACAAATAAAGAACGATTTTGGGGTGGTTAAACTTTGTTGATGGCATTGTTCAAGGGGGATGGTGGGAAGAAATTGTTGAGTGGTGGTGGTGGTTGTGTGTGTGTGTGTGTGTGTGTGGGGGTGGGGGATTATGTTCACATTTTTAATAGGTAAGGAGTTAAAAAATTCTGAGAAGTGTGTGAGTGAAAAGTGTGTAAAGATACGCTTTAGTAGCAACCAAGAACACATTTCAGTGACCTGAAAATAGTAACCTCATTTCAGAGCATTTCAGTTTAAAAAATTATGAACTAAATTGCATAGAGTCATTATCATGTGGCAGGTGACATCCACTCTTGTGTCTACCTGCGACCATTTAGCAATCAGCTCAATTACATTCCTTGCACTGCATTTCAAAAGCTTGTGGTGTCAGTATCAGCCCTTAAACGCCCCTGTGTACTATAAGCCTTTGTTGCTTAAATTACTTTTCCATCAAAGAGCATTGGGACAGAACCATGAGAAAACAAAAGGGCGGGATGTTCTCCGTGGGGTTTTGATTTTCTTTCTTTTTTTTTTTTCGGCTGAGAAGTTTGGGTTTCATATTTCACTTATGACAACCAAAACGTAAGAACAGTCTCAGCTGTCACCTAGAGTATAATCACTCTGAGGTCTGTTTGTTAAATGAAGACGGGCTGTGTCATTCCATACAGAAGAGCACAAGGTTGTGACTTGACCCTTGGCATGATGTTTAGATAGCATTCGATCTTGAGGACAACAGTCAAAATCAGTGCACTTCCCAGAAAGCAAACTGCCTTTGGCAGAAATAAATCTTTAGATGATTGACATGATTTATTTATTTATTTATTTATTTATTTTTTAAAGCCAGATGCAGTAGGTATGGCGGGTATCTCCGTTTAGCGCATGGGAACGTGGGTTAGAATTGAACACGATGTCTGAGCTCATCGCCTTTATTCGCGTCTACCTCAGCTCCCTCGACAGAGCACTGTCTCATGCGGTGCTACATGACATCCATCATCTGGATTTCAGACAAGATCAAATGTCAGCTTTCATCAGGAAACTGGATTCCTCCCCGATCCCTCCCTCCCTCGGGAGGGGGCATCTCTCTCCCTGTGTCCCACCCTGGGGATATGGGAATAGGCCATGGTCTTATCTCAAGCTGTGGGTTTTCCAGACGTCCAACAGATGAGGGGGTGGAGGGGGGTAGTGAGGTGTTGGTGAGGAGATGGGGGGAAAGGGTTTTTCTTTTGATTATCTGAATATTTGTTCCCTTTGCTCTCTGGTTATGGAGGGTTTGTGTTAACATGCTGCAAATCTCACAAAGATCCATGTGGAATCTTCCACGCGGGTTAAATCAGGTGCACCTGTGTGTGAGCCTCGCTGTGGTGTAATTCAGCCCTGAGTCAGCAGTATTGTGTAAGGAAACCCAGGCATGAATGCAGCCGAAGACAAGTGATGGATACTCTCTGCTCCATAAGCGACATTCAGGATGTGTGTGAGTCATCTGGAAACTCACGAAAGCAACTCTAGGTCATGCAGTCGCACTGGAAGGAGAATGAGATTAATGTAAACCAAATAATGCATCCACTTATTGCCTTTTATATCCTCACTAGACCTGCATTATGCAGTCACATTCCCGTGGGAAGCTAAGTCAGACTGAGTCCTAAGAGTAGTTTCCTGAAAATCATCTGGCTAACAAGTGGCGTAGCATAATCTACATCATCGGCCTTGTTACATTATAATGTTTTGGTGCATATTAAATACCTAAACAAGGTGCAGGTGGCAAGCAAATGTACCCTTGTACTCTATTTTAATACAGGCTTTTAAAGTCCTCCCACAAGACAGCCAATTAAGTGCTTAGGAGGCGTGACCCAGCAGTGGAGTGTTGCAGCATGTAGTGGAAATGTCTCCTTGGCTAGGGTAAGGACAGTCACTTGTTCCCTCTTAATGAGGCCTGCTGAACCAAGAGAGTGTCATTTCCCATTTTCACATATACGGCTGCATGTCAAACAGCAGATGGGTAACCCATCCCTGGGATGGCCATCGCTACGAAAAAAATAAACAAATAAATAAGAAATAATAAATAAAGAAATACCTAAATTCATTCAGCAAAGCCTAGCAGACGGTGCACGTGTTGTTTATCTCAGCGGCGATGCTCAGACCCCTCCTATATCCAGTTGTTGTTAATTCCCAAACTGGCACCGCGTCTTCAGGCCTCATTGGGAAGGTAATAAAGGACAGCCAAGGGACCAGCTGACACATTAAAAACAGCCTTTGCCGGGGAATAAAAAACCTGCTCTTCTCCTTGAAATGAAAGGGCAAACTGTGCATAAATGTGTTAACAGTCCCATATGTAGGGCACAGGAAATGATATAATTGTGAATATCAATCATTTCAAATGACTCCCTCCTGTAATCTGCTCATACATAAAGAGCATACACATCCACATGCACGTTTGTGTGGAAGGACACAAACACACAACCATACACACATATACACGCATGCACACTCACACACAAACAAACAAATAAATAATTCTTATACTTGGTACCATGTTATATCCATATTTTCAGGAATTTTCAACTATGTTAGATACAAAAATAATCAATTTTTTCCACACCTTAACATAATTTATTCTGTGCTTTCTAACAAGGCCGAACAATGGTTGTGGGCCTTCCACTCTGGTAAAATCAAAAATGTGAATTTTTTTTTATACTGTTGTTTATATTCGTAATTAAATGTCTGAAGGACTGAAGGTTACAGAGGTATCCTTCAGAGTGAAATCAGTCTCTCCAAATATTTGTGTCTTGCGTTTAAGATTTCAGTGGTGTACTGGTGTCCGTGTGAAAACCAAAGGGCTGGGAAATGTGCCCTGGGTTACTTATTCATGTTAACCTGAATTTATTTACAAGTTATTAATACTTGAGCTTGGCTCATATTGCCCAGCAACCTGTAAGAAAGCCAGGAATTATTAAGAGATGTGCAATGTAATTAATCTTTGCCCAGAACTCTGCTTTCAGAAATTAAGATCTCAGGTTGTGTAATGGGTCAGTGCCCATAACTGAAGATTGCAGCTCCTAACATCATTTTCTTAGACTTTTTTTTAAAGCTGAACATGTGTGAAAGGTGCATTGTTAGTGAAATATGATATGTACATTTATTTCACAAATACAAAATTTGAGCTATTTTTGTATCCAAACATGGGAAAAAAATGACTTATACACATGACAGTGAGTGACATGTGGGAGCTACTCTAAATACTACTCTTATACTAACAAACAAAAAGTATTAATGAGAACATAAAAAGTACTGTAAACCATTAGTAAATGTATTTATTCAACACAGATCATTAATAAATATGATCATTATGTATCATGACACATATCTCTTTCATATAGTATCATGAAACACACGATATGGTAAGATAACTTCTCATTGCAGTTTCTCTCCAGCAAGATGTGATACTCCCTGAAACGAGCAACTAACTCTGCCACTGATGTCCTTCAAACGCTCTCCCCTTGCATCATTCAAAATAAGTCAAATCAATATGTGCTTGAGTTTTCTTGAGCCTGTCTTTCATGGGACTTGTGTAGATCAATCAGATCAATGAATAAGGCATGTAAGGTGTTCCCTGTTTGGACTCACCTCATCCTTCAAACATTACCAAAGTAGAGTGAACACGGTTATGCTGGAGCCTGACTGTGTACCGTAGGTCGATACCTTTCACTTCCTGACCTGCTCACTTAATTAATTAATCCAGCACATATTTCACTCCGCTTAACATTCCAGGAGCTTTAAGGTATAGAGCGCAGAGTACCTCTGCCATCATGCATGTTGCCACGCTGAGTTGTAAAAACATGTGAATTCCCAGTATTCAGAAAGAAAGGCAGAGAAGAAAATAAACTCGACTGGAAGAGATGCGATCATTTCATTAATGATCTAGCCTTGAACTTTGCATTGTGCTGACACAGGGGATGTGTTGGCTAAGCTGGGAGTTAAGGTCCAAATCCCTCTGACTCCCCATGGCTGTCTGCACATCTCTGAATCTGAATTTAACAAAAAATAAATAAATAAATAATTAAAACCACATTTAAAAAAAAAAGAAAATAACAAAAAGCAAGAATGTCTCCCAGGTTGCCCCGCTTTCCCTTTCTCCACCCGCCTGTTACAGTAATCCCCTCTTCGGGAAAGTGGAATGTCACCTTGTCTTCAAAACAGCCGACATTGCTCTGTAAAAATGTCATTTAGCTTGAGTGCAGATCACACTTAATTGGAAGGGGGGATTTAAATTGCCATGCATCAGACGCAGAGGAGGACGAGGAGCTGAAGACGACTTGGCCACCAGCCAGACTCCATGGGCTTCGTCCTGCTCTTCACCCCCCGCATCAAAATCCCCCGCTCTGCAGAGGTCAATAAGCCAGAGCACCAGAGTCTTAATTAATGATGACCACAAACCACAACTGACCAGAATTACAATGTCCGAGCACTCAGCATGCACTTTTTGCAAAATGGAAGGGAGGGTAAAAAAAAAGATTAGAAATAACTGAGGGACTTCCTAAAAATGCAGAGAGTGACAACAAATGAGGCTGGGAAACATCCTCGATAAAGAGAGCAATTTGAAAACTTCCTGCTACTATGTAGACTGGTCCTCTACTACCCACTTCATATTACTGTATTTATTATTATTATTATTCTTAGTATTATTACTAATCTTCTTCTTCCTCTTCTTCTTCTTCTTCTTCTTCTTCTTCTTCTTCTTCTTCTTCTTCTTCTTCTTCTTCTTCTTATTATTATTATTATTATTATTACCCTGTTACCATGGCGCTGACCCTGCAGTCCAGGGCAGGGGCTAGGGGGTTGTGGCTAAGGCCTGAAACAAAATGCCATGCTGATTGTCAGATTGTTTTCTCATGGCCGAATGGAATGGCGGACTGGGTTGCGGCAGATAATTTTTTGATGCTTGTTAAACTGTCAGAGTGAGTGAATATTTTTATCTCTTTGCTTTGTCACCTTTGCTGTGGTGTGATTCTACTTTCATTAACTTCCACCAAGCCATCAATAACAGCCACACAGCTGTCAGGGGGCATGAATGTGAATCTACATAAGGAAGCAAACAGAGATTCCTGGGCATATCAATTTTCATAACATGGCTGTGAGAGATTGATTGGACTGACACTTACAGCACAAATAAACTCCTTTTTGAATCTATTGTGAGGGATTAGATGGCAGTTGCAGAGATCAGGGTGAAACATTCCACCTGTTTTAATGCAAAGGGACACTCAAGGGACAGATTTGATAAGGTGTTCTAAAGCCGTTTATTATACATTTTCACAGCCTCTTACGTTGTCATTTGCTTGTAATCACATTAAATATCTTTTCCTGCGTCACATGCTACTTGTATATAATTAAATGAGTCGCTGGGGATCCATTACCACAGAGTAAGAATTGGATGACAATCCTCACATTTTATTCATTTAACATGCACTTTTAATACAAAGCAACCTACAAAAAGTACTTAAGTACTTCTTGCATCACAATGCATCGCAGTCATAAACAAACAGCAAAAGTCATAGCAAGCTCTTTGTAAGTGCAGTTTTTTTTTTTTTAAAGGAGGGGTATGGAGAGAGGAGAAGGGATGTTCAAGAAAGATGAACAAGGTACAGTCTGAAAAAGTGGGTTGTCAGTCTGTTCTGAAAATGGGAGGGGTTCGGCAGGCCTGACAGAGACAGGTGGGTCATTCTGCCACACAGGAGCCAGAGCATTGAACAGGTGTGATTGAGCAGCATGGCTTCCTGGTCACCATAACGACAGGACCACAAGGCACCAAGAGCTGGCAGAGCAAAGTGGCCTCACTGGGGGGGTGAGGAAGACTTTAGCCTGGATAAGGTCCCCTTATCAGTCTGGGGGGCCAGCCCTAGTGCCTTCAAGTGGATGTGAGCAACAACAGGCAGGCAATCTGTGGACATTTTATAGTTATATCAACAGACAAAATAATGGAGACAGAGCTGACGATGATTTATAAAGGTTATCTACCTTCAGTCATGGGGCAACATTCCAAATGAAACAGTTCAAAAACAGTAAAACAGAATTCCAATACGGTCGATGAACGAAGATGACTCCATACCATGTTATGCCATTTACAATGTTCAAGTAGATTTTTCTATTTTTAAAACTTTGCAACATAAAGAAATTCCATTACCTCATTGGATAATTTTGTTAAATATATAAATATATAAATTAAAAATAATAATAATTCAGACCTTCATCATCTACAAACAGACATAAATACATGTTTAATGTTGCAAATGGTTTGTCACTCAAGACTAGCGTATAATTATCCTTGATGTAACCTGCAATCAAGAACAAGTCTTCCATTGAAATTAATTACTTTGAAATCTGACACCTGTCTTAGAAGTGTATGTGTCAGCATGCACCTACATTAATATATTTTTTTTCCCTTTGCAAACAATTAACCCTTCTGATTACAGGAAGATGGCTATTTTTATTTGCTGGAACTTAACATGATGCTTTGAATTCCGTATGTGTAAAACAGATTAACTTTGAAAACGACAAACACGTGATGAATTATTTCCAGAGAAAATACAGAGATTGGTTAACTGAAAAGTATATTCTTCGTTGGACATGATCAGCATAGGCCTTTGAAATCTCAGGGGAGTTAAAGGAAGTCAGGAGGCATGTTATGGAGCGAATGCTTCAGTCAAACCATTTTACGATCCTGCATGACTGATTGAATGGTATTAGCTGTAGTGACATAGTGAGGGTGTTTGTTTTATTAGTATTCATTGTTGGCTTCATATATCCCCCAAGGGGTCATTTTGCATCATTTTGGTTCTCAGCTTTTCGGCCATTTTGACTTTTTTCTCACCCTCATCTCTTCCCCATTCTCTTGAATTGAACTAACTAATTGAACAGATTAGATGAAATCCTTGGTCTGATTTTTAACCGGTATATTTATAAAACAGAGAACTGAAAAGCCTGATGGCTTCCCGACATGCTCCCATGCACACGCTTGACAAATAGTAGCAGATGGGGCTCTGTTTTTCAGATCTTCAGGAAGACTTCAGTGGCAGTCATTAGCTTCCTACTCCTGGCACACTGCTGCAATTTACGACTGAAAGACTGTCAAAGAAGGAACGGAAAGTCTCATCTTTGCTTTTTTTTCCACAATGTCTCAGTGGCATTGGCATTTACTATGGCACTGACACTACTGGCAATTGGGGAAAAAAATCAATAAAAAATATGAAAATGGCTGTATCAGACAATATATTAATATATTATATTATAATATTTTATCAGCATAAAATCCAATATTAGATTTTGTGGTACCGCCAAGTGTTTAAATCCATTTTGCTGTTGAGATTGATGAAAAATTATATTTAGATCAGGATAAAACAAGTGCAAAGTCTGTTTAAGCACATGCTATTCATTTAAAATAGACATTGCTTTATTTTGTGATATTGCCAGTATTGAGTTTATCAAATCAAAATATCTATCTACTGCATAATGAATAAAATATATAGCTTATAAAACTGCTTATTCACAGGATGATTATAATCATTGTTTATAATCATTTGATTCCAATTGGTCTGGCCACAGAACAAATTCTACCTGTGGAGAAGGCTTCCAGGTAATGCTTCTGGGGAAGAGTTGTGTTGCAGGCAGAAGTGGTGACCTTAGTTGGGCTGAGTGACCTGTTCTTATTAATTATGTTCTCATTTTCATAATTTCCTTACGCATTGTTTTTACTTCTGGTGCTGCTGTATGCTAAATTCAGACAGATACACCCACATACATCAATGCATTCGGAAGATATTGCACCCTGGGAAGATAGATTATCTCTTGTTCAAAAAAGCGTTGTTGCTCCATAGTAATTGTATAGAGGCTGTGAAAAGAGAACAAATGCATAAATGCATGAATATAGAAAATAATGTTGAAACAAAATATACACCATATGATATATTTGAAGTGTTAGTTATATTTTGTTTGTACAGCAATTTTACAATTTTGCTTTTGATTATTACTTTTTTTCTAGTGTTGCTTGCCACACACACACACACACACACACAGACACAGAATTCTTTCAGACACAGCTGCATTAGGGAACAAAGTTTCATTCATTCGCTCTGCTGTGTCACTACAACACTAGCAAAAACTGAAACAAAATTTAAGAAAAAAAAAAAAAAAACTTTTCTAACACAAAAAGATTTGTGGTCCCAAGGTCTGTAAATACTTCATTTGATCTTAGGTCATTGTGACTATCTGTTTAATCATAGGAAGAAAAGCAATTGCAAAGAGATATTTTTGATGGGATCATTTGGGAATGCTGAAAGTAAATTGAGGTAAAATGCTAATGCGCTATGAGAAGAGTGTGTAAGAGCTATCATGAACCCTTTAGTTCTACAATGGCTTTTCAGAGGTGAAATCACATAAATCATATAATTGCTTTTCTAGTGATTCTCTAAGTCTTACAGAAGCTACAGCATCACTCTGACAGTATTTATTTTTCATATTTTTTATTTTTTATTTATTTTATTATTATTATTTTTTTAAAATTGATTACAATCCAGCCCATTCCTCAGTTTTACATTTTAGGTTCAGCCTCCTGTTAATGGATTTGCATATTATATACGCATGAAGGGAAGCATCAAGAATTATATTCACAACATCAGTTTAAATTGAATCAATGAAAATTAGCATTGGAGGTGAACAGAAGTTTCATGTAAATCTAAAATGCATCATGAAATTAGATGATAATATCATGTAATGCTTGGAAACATGATATGATTGATTCGTCTTTCTCTTTATGAACCACGACCCAACTGTGCGCTAATCAAATCTGAAGTGGTTTATAGCATGCATTCTTTCCATGATATTAAAAACTACGTAATGATATTCAGATGCACAGGTTCCCGTGTAGATGCAACTCATTAATTGGTCCCTCAATTTAAATAATGAATTGACAATCTAGTATGATGATTATTGTGCATGTCAAAGATGTTACATCATTACCTGTTGCTTAGAGAAGAAGAGATCACTGCTCTATACAGAATTTTTCTTGAGAAAACTAAGTACCTATCAACAATCAAGTGCATGCTTCAAAATAATACATCATGCGCAAGGTGTTTTTTTTCCCTCATGTTCCATCATTAGATGGATGCAGACCAAGAACAAACATTAAAAAGAAGAGAGAACAAGAGCAGAGTTGAGACTAGTTAATTAGAGATGATATAGGCCATACTCTGGTTAAAGCGAAGACTTCATTTCAACAGAATAGCTACATAAAATTCATAACATAAAATAGAACATTGCCAAAACTACAAAGAGCACTGCACGACTAAGAGTACATAGTTCAACATGATTATTTATTGGTAAGGAATGTATTGAAGCTGAACCTGATACCATGTTGATCCAACAAATGTGTCTGTTGAAAATTGTCTCAGGTCAAATGTTGGTGGACAGTTTAGTTTAATTGTCAAATTTCATGTCACTTAGAGGTCGCATGAATCAACCTGGTAGAAAATAAATTTCTCAAAAACAATGTCTGATCAACATGTAAATTACTGTCTGATTTACCTACAACACACACATGCACGCGCACGCACACACACATACATTTCATACTTGAAGATAGATGACATCAGTAGCAAACAGCATTTTTTCTGATCATATTGTTCTTAAGGTCTACAGTGTATATACTTGTTTAGGATTTGGCAGACTGTCACACCACATATGATCTGAGAGAAATATTAAGGTCAATGTATGCATATGTAAATGTTCATTTTAGGGCAAGATAGGAAGCACATTTTTGGAAACAAGGCAACATACTTAACCCAAGAGGACAACAGTGATTTTCTACCAAGGATTTGAACCTGCAACCCTCTGGTCACTGGTCCAGTGCCATTGTGCAGACAAGTCAGACAGTTTTGCAGAGCTTTGCAATCTTTATATCTGTGTCAGCAGAATGTGGTTTTAGCTGATACAGAGGAAGGATTGCCATGATGCAGTGATACTGCATTGAAAGTACATTTTTGAACCAAAATCTGAGCATAAAGATACACCTAGAACATTCTGGAATAAAGCATAGCTGTATTGGTTTTCTCTGTAAATGTCTTAGTAACACTGGTAATGGCATTATTGTTACTTTTTTGTATTTTACATCTTTCATGACATGCAATCAGAAGCCGTCATGCCTGTGGTGTATGTTTCATTATGGAATCAGAGGGACACTGCCAGGGCTACTTTAACTTTGGCCTCTACTGAATGTTGTATAATGGTGTAGTTTGGCCATGGTGTGCGACAGTATGCCTGATCAGTATAGACAGGGCAGACTAGTTAGCTAGAGGGCCGGCTATGTACAACATGCAGTCTTTCACAATAAATATTCTACATGTGTTCAGGCCTGCAAGCTACAGAACTAGAAACGGCTGACCAATGCCTTAGAGGGGGCATGAATGTAATATACTATCTCGATAACATGGAGATAGCAAGATAGACATCCTCTCAGATGTCCAAAAAGTGATTCATAAACGTGGCTTGCAACACAGGCAACAGTACCCATAATATATAGGCAACAATAAGCTTACAACTTCCCAGACATGCACAGATGTGCGAAACAGGCATTAGAAGTGTCAATCTTCATTGCCTCTGTTAACATGTTTCCAGTGGTGACTACTTTGAAAATGCAAATTATTGTGATATGTAAGATGTGGAGAATACGATTTCACATCACTTGAGCATTTCCAACTGAGCTTGCCTGAATGAGATCAGGACGCAGTGGTGAAAAATGCCTTCCTCTTTCCAGCAAACCAGCCGCAAATGAGGCCTTTGTTTAGAAGCGCTAACCTTTAAAATGTAGAAACGCTCTACTTGTGTTCTGCTCAGTGGACGTGCAAAAATACATAATTAACAATTTACAGAGGGAATGTGATGACAACAGCTATAAATAATGAACAGTAATTTCTATATACACTCTCCAAAACTAAAAAACAAAAATAAAAACAGTTGCTTGAAACATTTTTGTCCCAGCAAAAGGTTGTAAAAATGCAATGAATTACAAACATAATATTATACCACAAATCACCTAAACCCTGGGGGGTCACAGTATCACCAGGTTTTTTTATTTATTTATTTTGCTTTTTTGCTATGCAGCACTTTATTTCATAGGTAGCTAATCTTCTGGTTCCTCTGGACTGAACTGTTTGTACAACTTCATGTACAGCACTGGCCCTTGAGGACCAGCAGTGAGGCCCATGGACCCGAGGGATCTCCATTTATGTGTCAGAGATTATAGATGGCACTGTATGCATATCAAGAGAAACATATAAAACAAACAACAATAATTGTACCATTTCGGTAAAAGCATGCGTGTTATTTTGTCATTCTCATCCAGACATCATGTTTAATTTATCCAAAGATACATCATAGACCAGCACCCACTTAATGCATTGTTTTTCTTTAACCTCTTTACACAGTAATCAATGCTTACTATTTTGTGAAGTTTCATGTTGTATTTTGACTCTGGTATTTTTTATTATTTTTTTTTGGTGGTGGCAGGGTGCTGTGATCGCTTTTGTAATTGGACTAGTGCAAATGCTCAGATGTCGGGCCGGGCTGTTGAACCCTTGTGAGAGGTATCTAACTTGAATTGCCTTGGCAAATGTGTCCAGCATTATAAGTGGGAGATGTGTGATCGGTGCATTATGTAAGTCACCTTGAACAACATCGTCTGCTAAGCAATTTCTGTGAAAGCACTGTATATCAAACTCATGTGAAACATCATCTGGGCTCGTTGTAGACGCTGGATAAAATACAAATGAAAAGCCAGTAGGAAGGGCAGGATTACATTGTTTGCCTCCCTCCCGTTTCGGTACTTATTTACGTGCTGGGGAAATGCTTTTGAGCTCTCCTATGCCTCCATCACCAAGCCTAATGCAAACTTGTTTGTCAAATGCAATGGCCTCAATAGGACACTGATTTAAATGTGAGCACTACATTTATACCAGTTCATCCTATAACTACTCCAGTTTCCTGTTTGATGGATAATATGATTGTTTTGATTCTAGTCTGGCTCGTGTAGATATCTTCTGAGTGGTGATTATTTGGTACATTCGGTTGACTGGTGCAGGAGATGGAGAGAAACAGCTCACTCATCCCCTTAACATCAGGTGCTATCAAGTGTAAGCCAGGAGCATGCTGGGAGTTGAACAGCATGATCTGTGTAAACATTGTCACTCAAACCTAATGAATGGAACACAGTTGCGGAGAAAGATTTAGCAATGTAAAATATACACTCTCTATAGAGTGGCAGTTTTACAGAGATGGGACATGTTGCACCAGTCGCCTCTCATGGGACTCTTTCAATACCTCGATATGGCCAGTAGTGGGGCACCACTGTAAAATTGTATATGCCTATTGAAATACATACCATCCCTTCCTTCTGATCAGGTATTTAAAATCAAACAGGTAAGCCAAAGACAGGCACATGACTAATATTTCTCTGGAAATATGTCTTGTAGCATATCCCCAAATTTTAGATTCTAGAGTCATAACTGAAATACTTGAGTAGTTGAGTTGAATAATGGACATATTTGTGGAGCCAATCAGCAGGAAAAATGAGTTGGTATAAACAGGCCTCTCTTTTCTTTGCCTCGCATTGTTTTTGAATTAGGAGACGGGCAATGTCATGCATCCGTTATGCACCATCTGTTAAGCACAATATTTGAGATCTTTGCAAGCAAATGTAATGCCAGCTTGCAGCTAGCAAGTCAGGGTAATTCGTTATGACTGAAGTGAGAGACATTAAAAATATCAAATCAAAGGTGAAACGTACATTAAATACACATATCCAGTAAATATACATTACTTGTGCAAAGCAGGGAAGTATATGCCCTATTGGTATAAATTAAAGGTACAGGAACCTCACTCATCAGAAAGTAACTGCTAAGGAAGATATGTGGGTGTATCAAACATCTTCACACACTTCCCAAAAATGCCATTATACAGGAAGTTACACAAAGATACTATCGATACAACTATGCTTAAAACACACAACAAATTGGGCTGATAGGCTTAATATTGAGCTTTAATTCTCAGTGCAAGGATTATCCACTTTTTTAGTAATATTTAAAGTCCAAATGCATTTAACTTGCCTGATTAGAATGGCCCAAATACAGCAATTATAACATTCCAGAGCTTGCTGTCATACTTTTTGTTCTCCATAAAAAGTGTATAGTGCGTAGGAGATGCAGCCACACACCTGGAGCTTTTAGCTTGACGTAAGATGTGTTAATGCAGTAGTAATTGTATGGAGTAAATGGATGCTTATCATTCCTTACAAAAATAAAAAAAAATTTAAAAAAGTGAGAGGACAGTATGAATAATGCCGTTTGACACCATCATCAGTAATAAGTATTGTTATTGTGGAGGATGATGACGACGCCGTTGTTATTACAGGGAAATTCATTTCGGCAGACGTCGCTGTTTAATTTGTGAGCTGGAGTCACACAGCATGTCATAATTAATAGGGCTATTCACTTGTCAGATTGCGCGCTCATCTGTGCGCCACAGAAATTGTGTTAATTTGCTTGCCCTGATGTTGCAGATAGCGCTGGTGTTCCAGCGGCACTATAAATGATTATCCAGGTGTCCTGCACTTCCTCTTCGTTAGGCATATCAACGCGGTGCCAAAGTCTCCCTCCAGCCCTGAGGCCAGGCCTGATGCAGTGCGCTGCGCTCTTCCAATAATTAATCAACCCCCACCCGGATGCCAGAGAGATCCTCAAGGTTAATAAATGTAAATTCATTAATTAACTGCTTTTGTTTCTTTCGTCAATGACAAGCGGAGAAAGGTGTGTGCCCCTCGCGGTGGTTTGTCTTTGATCCTGTCATTTCGGAAAGATCGGCTGTGTTGATTGCTTAAAATGAATAAACCATAGAAGTGATATCCAGGTTACCATAGATATCAGAAGAGCAGTTCTCACAGCATCTAAAAATGAATCAGTATAGGAATAGAAAAAAAAATGATATTCTCCACTGCATTTTACAAAAAGCAAATATGTCTTTTACTCCAACATTTTTACAATGTATGTAACTACACATTTCAAAACAATGCAAGTCTTTTTTTTCAATATGCATAATGAGCCGCCTAAAAAAAGAACCAGGCAGGCCTCAGAGAAAGAGGAATGCTTTTATTGGATTAGCTCAAGGCAGACATGGCTTTCAAGGAACAAATGTTTTGGCGAGGAACCTGCGCCTTTTGGGAGCTTCAGCAGCAGGGCTTAGGCGGGAGGGACTCCGTGTTTGCCGAGTGACAGCGGGGCGGGGGGCGAGCCGCGCCACTGACAGCAGCGCTGGGGCTGCGAGGCCGTGTGACCTTTCAAACGGTAACATTTGCACTTATTGGCTGTGAAGAGACTTACTGGAACCTACACAGCAACCACTAGAGCTTCTGTTTCGTATGAATAAGTTTGAGTAAATAATAACATTACAAAAAAAAAAAAAATGGTATCAGTATTCTGAACTTGTTATAGAGGAATTCTACAATGGAAGAACTGTAGATTATTGTGCAGGCAATGTCCCACGGGGGCAGGGGGGGTTGGGGTGGGGGGTGGGGTGCCAGACCCAGGGCCCCGAGCGCATCATGGTTGACTGATTTTAGTTTCAGTCTGAATTCAAAAACTGGGCTGGAACCAAGCAACCAGGTGAGGTGGATGAGGTGAAATAAACCAGCATGGGACTTGTATGTATTGACATTATTCATTGTTCATTGATTTTTATATTTAGAGACACACCGCTTTTTTTCCCCTTCTTTTCTTTTTAACTCGTCTCAGAATCTTGATTTGAATTACAATGGAACCCTTTAATTACACCTACTGTATGAATCTGTGCAAAACAATTTGATTGATTCAAAGCCATAACAAAGGAGACAATCTCCCAGTGTCAATTACTTCTCACTGACAAGAAGCTACAAAAGAGCTGCTGCTCTCTATTGTACCACAGGGGTCATGGTACCAAATAAATCCTGATTAATCCAGCCCTTTGTCAGTACTCTGAAACAGTCTCTTGAGTATCTATGAAACAGATAGCTTGATTTGACAGTTCCATAATTATGTTACATGTCCCAATATGTAATAGATTAGGCAGAGAGTGGCAAGGAGAAACAAATAGATTTTTTTTTTCAGCAGATTTGTATCTGATTGTATAACGTGGTCAGGGTAAGACAGGGGTGCTCGTGTCCAGCTCTGTATGGCCACGGTGACTGGGGGCATTTGGCCCAGCCGGACACTACACGACCTGGTTTCACAAATTAGCTCACCCCCTGGACCAAGAAGGTAAATGAATTAATGAAATGAAGTGGCGTGGTGTGTGGGTGGAGCAAATGCCTGAGTGCACAGCGCCCCCTCCTGAGCTGGAGCTGAATAGCCCTGGACTTGGCATTAAGTCCCACAATGAGTAATGTACAATGACTTCAAAACCCATGGAGTTAAAAAGATGCAAAGTACCTGCTGAGGCATAACAATGCTTGTTTGGCCACACTGGACACTGTTATTCATTAGCACTCGTGAACAATAGGCTCACTTTTTTAAGGCTTAATAATAGAACCTACTTTTGCTTAAGGAACACAGAGATCTTCCCGGGCAGGCGGCGGCAATTGAGATGCAAGCAAAGCATGGATTCGGTAGAGAGAGTCCGGTCTTTGTCAGAGCAATAAATTAAAGCACCTGCAACAAATTTGTTACAGACCGGCAGAAACAGTGGCAGCTGTTGCACTCAAAGTTACTCGATCTTTATGTCAGCGAAATTGGACCCCCGAGGCCTATTATCACCGATGTGTGTAACTCTCGCTGCTTAGTTTATGGATGCTGTAACATGTAAATATCACCAGGATTATCCATACATGATTTTGTATTAATGCTGGAGGCAGTTTTACTTTACATTTGAGTTATGCCCGCTTTAGTGTGTAATGACCTGGAAAAGAAAGCACAAGGAGCCATTTGAAGTCAGAAGCCAGGCTCACACAGAGCCTCTGTTGGCCAGACACTTCGGTGTTCTGTCTCTCTGATGTGCAGCCCCATCAAAACATTTCAGCGAATGATCTGCATCTTAGGGTCAGCCTGACCTGGCCTACTCGCCTCGGTGTGTCTTATTTTTAAAACGATGTGACATTTACAAGGGAGCGCGGCACACATGTTTGTTCGGATTGTAAGAATTAATTCAGCGAAGACAGTAGGCAGCCACCAAAGAATACATTTGGTGTAACGCTGCTCTTGCTGTTTTAACAGAGCATACGCAGGACATCAAAGTGTGCCAAGCTGGATTACAATATTAAATCAAAGACAATTGCTCAGCTATCCCTGAGAGTATAAATTAGCCATGTGTTTTCAGACCCAGTGTTTTCATTAAGGCTAATCTTATCACAGTCTCTTGCAGTACAGGGTAAGCGATGAAGTGGTGCAATGTACTGGTATACAGAGGTAATTTTATTTAAAAAAAATATTTGATGCTGCAATTTCTATATTATTTGTATGTCAAAATTACATGTTCAAATGCTTTTTCTAACTCTTTTTAAAATACTGCATGCCTTCTCATTATATTTTACCTGGAAACTCACCCACTATACATAAAATAATAAACCAGTTGAACGTGCATAGAGAATATAACTGTTAAGCGATCTGAAATCCATTCAATACGTTATATCAAAATACCTGATTTATTATAAAATTAAAATTTTGCCATGTTTTATCTGTTTATTCTACTATAAAACTATTAAACATCTACTGAAAAGTGTCTGTACAATTAAAAATCACATAAAAATACCCATTTGCAAAAGCATACCACTAAGAAAATTATTACATTTTCTGTCTCCTGAATAATGATAACCTTCACCAACATAAAATTGTTATAAATGATTAATAGGCTATATCCATGATCATTCACACTGGATGACTCACAAATTTTTCCCCATCTTCTGTTCTTAAATATGCTTACACTCTCTTACTGGCTTTAACATACAGTGAGAGCTGATGTCTCAAAAGAAGACTTGGAGACTAGTTTTTCTTCTATCTACACCAGTTTTTTCGTCTCTGCTCTCATAAATAAGGTGGGTTGGTCAGGCAGCTGAAGAAAGTGTCTGTATGTGTTTGTGTGTGTCTGTTGGGGGGCTTGCAGCATAAGGATATTTCATACTGTACTAGAGGTTATGTTGTCAATACTTAATAAGGTAATTATACCAAGATCACAGGCCCCCTGGTGGTGGAATGCCCACGGCATTTTCTGCGCTTGTCTAACAATATGACCAACTCATCCGGCTTGAACCAGGTAATCTCACTTCTGAAAATCCTTTCAGAATGAGAAGAAACAAAGAATGTGGAATGAAGCCAACATGTCGTGCATTGTTTTAGTAATTTAGAGATCAAATAAAATATTTACAGCAATACCAAAAATGTGGACAAATATTAGCCGATGACCTGTAAGCCTTTCTTATTTAAAAAAAGAATATTAACCCATTGTAAAGCATAGCCTATGACAGCTTGAAGCAATTTCACAGATGGGTTGGTTACTCATAGCTACATTTGACATTTTTTATATATTATTCATTTATTTATTTTGAAATTGTTCAGCTAGCTGGTGAGGCATATACATATACAATTTTCTTGTTTTTTCATTTTGGGAGGAAGAGGGGAAAAGTCATCTTTATTACAGTATAGTAATGGTTGAACATCACAGAATGTTAACAATTGCTACAGCATGAAGCGAGAGAACAGACTTCCATGACCAAACCTTGTACTGACATGTCAATTTTCAGATGTGAGTCATCTTACAGCACCATTGTAGATTTACAGGATGGCATACGTAACGGAAAAATGTCAGCATGAGCGCAGAGGGCCTCTGAGTAAGAGGAGGGCCACAGGAAATGAAGAGGATTCTCGTCTCATTAAATTTTGGTGTCACTGCTCTGCACATAGGGCCTACATGGTAAAGCTTAGATGTACAGAGTAGCTTTTTCCTCATCATCAACATCATTACACTCTTTCTTTGAAATGAATATAAGATGGATATATTTTATTAATTTATTTTACATTCATTGCTGGTTTTTCATTTGTTATGAGAGTGCAGAGAAATGCCCCCACAAAAGTCACACTTGATGCGATTAAAGGACATTCCAATTGCATTCATTATCAATTCATTTTTATCATAGTTGTGGATTCATAGCGTAGCAGAAGCTGTAGCAGTGGACAGGGAGGAAAAAAGACCACTGTGGGAGAGACCTCATCTGAGACCAGAAACAACTGGGGCTTTTTATTTAGACTGCAGTTGGCTAAAAGTGATTCATTTTTTTCTTGATTTCAGCTCTCTTGCTTCGGATTAATCAACCATATTTAATATGCAATGAAATTCTCAATATTTTGTAAGTGCATGGTCCGCAGACATTCATGAAAAAACATCTCCCGGGTGATAAATAAATGATGCGTCTCCTGGCATAGACTAGATCTCGCACTTATCTGTGGTTTTCCTCCCATCTCCCACAGTACGCCAAATGGTGGAAATGGCTGAAAATATTTTTTTCCCCTTTTTCTCCCCCCAAAACATATGATTGCCTCCTCTTTGGAAGAATGTCGAGTTGAAAAGAGAGTAACATGGACTATTGAATTCTAACAGTGCTATAGGGACTCAAGATTACCCACTGGATCACAGTACATTTGGAAAACTTCTGAAATGCTTAGCTACAAGAGCAATTATTTATTTATGGAACATGAAGCAGCTTACATGCTGCTCTCATTGTCAGTGTTGAGGTACATTTAAAGAAGAAATCCTGATATAGGTATCAGCATTGCATCTCTGGGCTGCATACTGTATATGTTAATCGTATATGAGAAGGCTAATTTTTAAGAAATAATAGTGCAGATGATAAAAAATCAAAAAGATGATAATAAAAAAAAATCAGTTCTCTGAAAAGAACATGGTGGATGCAGAGGGAGAATATTTCAACAGTCAGGGCACTCTGCTTCCAACTCAGTTTACAGTAGGACCACTTCCACTGGGTAAGGCTGATTCAGGGATCAGTAACCTGCAGAGGATAAGGCTGATTCAGGTATCCATAACCTGCAGAGGATAAGGCTGATTCAGGGATCCATAACCTGCAGAGGATAAGGCTGATTCAGAGATCCATAACCTGCAGAGGATAAGGCTGACTCAGGGATCCATAACCTGCAGAGGATAAGGCTGATTCAGGGATCCATAACCTGCAGAGGATAAGGCTGATTCAGGGATCAGTCACCTGCAGAGGATAAGGCTGATTCAGGGATCCATAACATGCAGAGGATAAGGCTGATTCAGGGATCAGTCACCTGCAGAGGATAAGGCTGATTCAGGGATCCATAACCTGCAGAGGATAAGGCTGATTCAGGTATCAGTAAACTGCAGAGGATAAGGCTCAGGGATTCAGGCTGATCAGAGATCCATAACCTGCAGAGGATAAGGCTGATTCAGGGATCCATAACCTGCAGAGGATAAGGCTGACTCAGGGATCCATAACCTGCAGAGGATACGGCTGATTCAGGGATCAGTAACCTGCAGAGGATAAGGCTGATTCAGGGATCCATAACCTGCAGAGGATAAGGCTGACTCAGGGATCCATAACCTGCAGAGGACAAGGCTGACTCAGGGATCCATAACCTGCAGAGGACAAGGCTGATTCAGGGATCAGTAAACTGCAGAGGATAAGGCTGATTCAGGGATCAGTCACCTGCAGAGGATAAGGCTGATTCAGGGATTAGTAACCTGCAGAGCATAAGGCTGATTCAGGGATCCATAACCTGCAGAGGATAAGGCTGATTCAGGGATCAGCGACTTGCAGAGGACAAGGCTGATTCAGGGATCAGTAACCTGCAGAGGATAAGGCTGATTCATGTATCCATAACCTGCAGAGGATAAGGCTGACTCAGGGATCCATAACCTGCAGAGGATAAGGCTGATTCAGGGATCCATAACCTGCAGAGGATAAGCCTGATTCAGGGATCAGTAACCTGCAGAGGATAAGGCTGATTCAGGGATCAGTAACCTGCAGAGGATAAGGCTGATTCAGGGATCAGTCACCTGCAGAGGATCAGGCTGATTCAGGGATCAGTAACCTGCAGAGGATAAGGCTGATTCAGGGATCAGCGACTTGCAGAGGATAAGGCTGATTCAGGGATCCATAACCTGCAGAGGATAAGGCTGATTCAGGGATCCATAACCTGCAGAGGATAAGGCTGATTCAGGGATCAGTAAACTGCAGAGGATAAGGCTGATTCAGGGATCTATAACCTGCAGAGGATAAGGCTGATTCAGGGATCAGTAACCTGCAGAGGATAAGGCTGATTCAGGGATCAGTAACCTGCAGAGGATAAGGCTGATTCAGAGATCCATAACCTGCAGAGGATAAGGCTGATTCAGGGATCCATAACCTGCAGAGGATAAGGCTGACTCAGGGATCCATAACCTGCAGAGGATAAGGCTGATTCAGGGATCAGTAACCTATAGAGGATAAGGCTGATTCAGGGATCCATAACCTGCAGAGGATAAGGCTGACTCAGGGATCCATAACCTGCAGAGGATAAGGCTGATTCAGGGATCAGTAAACTGCAGAGGATAAGGCTGATTCAGGGATCAGTAAACTGCAGAGGATAAGGCTGATTCAGGGATCAGTAACTTGCAGAGGAGAAGGCTGATTCAGGGATCCATAACCTGCAGAGGATAAGGCTGATTCAGGATCCATAACCTGCAGAGGATAAGGCTGATTCAGGGATCAGTAACCTGCAGAGGATAAGGCTGATTCAGGGATCAGTCACCTGCAGATGGTAAGGCTGTTTTAGGGTTGCATTGGTCATACAGGTCCTCAAACAGGTAAAAAAGAATTCCTTTGTACTTTTCAGTTTCTGGATAAAAACCACACATAAACCCTGGATAAAATGCACACACATGCACAATCACGCATACACGCAAAATCACTGTGGTTAAACATAGAATTTAGACATGATATGGTGATATTATTTTCTTGGCCCTGGAATACAAAGAGAATAAAATGAGGGAGCTATGTCAGTGGCTCTCATTATCATATTCATGCAAAAAAAAATAATCAATTTGCATGGGTTTCTATTTTGTGCATATACTTTAATTACAGTATATGATATCATCTCGTATGTACATAACCTATACTTTCTTGTATCTCTAGAATTAAAAAGAAATGTATTTAAAAAAAATCATCCATTTCCTATTTCCATTTATATATGTATCAATATAATATGATGACATCAACAGATTTTCCATGCATATGAAGGGCTGTGAAATGCTCACTAAAATACCTGCACCTACATTTTATGGTCATTCATATGATTATGGTGCTCATCCCATAATTTTCTCATACTACGGCACACATGGAACATGCACAGCACACTCAAGGCACCTTGTCGTGACTCAGAGTGATTGTGCCTCACAATAATTTGAGGTTCAGTTGAAAAATCTTTTTCAATCTCTTCTCAGCATGTATTGACGCTTCCCATTGAGGCTAATGCAGTGTCAAAGACCAGCCAATCATCTTCTAGGTGGTTCCATCTGGTATAGCTTATGATTGCTATGGTAAGCTGTCATTTTCCATGTAGTATGATTGAACCTTGACATGAGATAATCCAGATATCTCCATGATGGGTCAATGGCAAGAATGGACACCCTCAATGAATACGCCCCCCCACACCCAGATCTTATGGGAATTATGTATTTTTTATGTATTGATTGTACACTTTAGCTTCCTTGCAATATAACACTTCATGTTTATTCCACACAAAGTTACTTGTGCATAACAACTTATAAATATGTCAATTTGGAGAACAAAACCAAGCCGAACTATGGTCCTCCATCTTTTTTGAATTGGACCTATCAATTGGTGGGTCTGATTACATCAATCCAATGTCATGCTGCAGAAATGAATCAATCCTTTTGTTGTCTTTGTTTCACCATGCCGTCGTTGCTTAGACTTGGCTTGCCATTGTTGTCAGTTGCTTTCATTTCTTTTATGTTGTCCTGTCATTGGTTTTCATCATTTTCTATTTGAAATCCAATATTCTTTTTGACATGTTATTTTTTATTGTTTGTTTTAACCACCTTATTATCTGATGCATAAAGGAACTCTGGCAACACTATCATTAAAAGAGATATACCATGCAAAATGGCATTGTGGGATTGATTGGAATGACAACATAGCACAACGGGCAATTGTTGTTTAACCATAAGGGTTGGCATTATTAAGTAAATGGAATGCTCTATCATTGTTTCTCTAGCCCTATTAAAAACATCTTTGGGCAAAGTCTTTGAATAGACTTATCTTGAAAGAGTGCTCTCTGTCAATTTAGGGGAGCGCAGACCTTCTCCTGTGTCTCCCGAAAGGCGTGCTACCAGCTGCTGCTGCTTGCCGCTCAGCAGTTCACCAGGTAAGTAGTCTCTTGATTTGGAGATTTGGCATGTGGTGCTGGTTTAAGCCATTCCTCCCAGGGTAATGCCAGTCATGCACTATTATTGAGTTTGTGGTTTTATTAGGATGCTAGAGGTTTGCACTGGCACTGAGGGAAAAAGATAACCAGGCATGGCAAGTGACAACACCTTTTTTTGAGTGTTATTCACCAATGTATTGATGTACTGTAGCTATTTCAGCCTTGTGTCTCATTCAAAAGTATTCTGATACATAACTGAAATAATGTTTTGGTTTTTTTTTTTGACCTCCTGTAGCCTCCAAGAGAGTGACTGAATATTGACATCAATGTAGTAAGAGAAGGAGATGAATATTAATTCACCATGGGACAGAGTCGAGATTAAGTGGTGAGTTATACAGATTGTACACGCATATCTCCATAAGCCCTCTATATTGTTTTTATTATCATTTCCCACATGCTCCTGGACCCACCACATTTAATAATAAACATATGTAAATATCCCACATAGCAGCAAGAGTGGTTGTTTTTTTCATGCCAAAAATCAAAAGCCTTCCAGAAGTTACCTCTTGACTTCAGCATTCTGAACAAAACAATATGAAGTTTAGATATTAGAATCCTTTTGTCAAAAGAATAATCTATGTATTTGTTTGAGTGTTATCACACCATGTGATCATTTTGACAAGTGTAGTATCCATGAGTAGAGAGGGGGGGTGGAGGATACAGTGGAAGAGCTTAAATTGAAACCAATCTGTCAAATAATATTGACTTCTGTGCAGTTCAAAAATGCACAGAAATCTAATATCTATTCAAACAAATCACACAAACAGTGAAATACAGACCATAGATCAAGCGTGGTCCAGACACTAAAATATGGCAGAACAATGAGTAACACAATGCAGGTCAAACGTTCACATGCTGAAAGAAAAATCTTTGGCTGAACTTGATGCCAGAGCAATTATGAGAACTCTCAAACAGAGCCATGAAAGCACTCAACAGGGATTAAGGACTTGCCCTGAAACTCTGAGAGCCAACACTGCTAAACCTTTTTTAACTTTTAACAAATTTCACCATGCATTTATTATGGCTACTGGTGGCTGTGATGATTAACAATATATACAGCCTTGCTGTAGCCACATTCCAAAACAAATACACAAATTAACACTATGCTGCGATGGATAATGCTAGACAATCATAATTTTTACAAACTGATTACCAAGTGATGTAGCTTATCCATTTCTGAGTAATGATGCACACATGCAGTAGTGCAGTGGGTTTCACTGAACCAAAAAACTGGAGGAGCTTCCATAAAATGTCAGATTTTGAACCAATGATCACCTTGGCTGTGGGGCGAAAAAATTTTGATTCAATTTTTTGTTGACATCTGAGTTTGGCTCCACTCTAATGGGGTTCATGAAAACTCATTTCAACAATAACTAATGTGCTCAGTAAGAAAATAAAACATTTCAGAAATGGAAAATTTACCATACAGTCATCTAAACCGTAAATGTATTCCATAGAAAACAATTTTACAACCAAAAAAAAGAGAGAGAGAGAGAGAGAGAAATCGGGTAAAAAAAGAAAAATGCCCAACATTTGAAAAGCACATTTTGCAGCTGAAACAGAGGGATCTTCATCAGGTCGGGATTAGAGCACTCAGTGGAAGCGTCACCATGGCGCAGGTTGATGGAGTGTGCTTCCTTCCTGCTGCCGTGCAGCTCAGAGCGGATTCAGGGGGAGAGTCACAGCCTCCCCTCCTTCAGCCTGCCTTTGTTTGATTTGAAGACTGAAGGAGAGGAACGATTAAGGTGGCGGGAGCCCGGCCTCATTGTGGTCTCCAGCAATCAGACGCATTGTGTGGCTGCCTCTGATGGCGCAGATTGTTGGGAGCAAAAGCCGCAGGTGAAGGGGCGGGCACTCACGAGCCCAATTATGTGCTAAAGAGGCTGCCACTGAAAATAAATACTGAAAATGTCAACCTCTCCCGGTTGGTGAGTTTGTGCAAGCGCTTAGCTCACGAGGAAGAAGGACGTTTGTTTGGAGACGTGGCTTTGAATTTTTGCTGGGCCTGAGCTTGCAAAAGAGAAGAAGAAAAAGAAGAAGAAGCAGAAGAAAAAAAAAAGGGCCAAAAACCCTTTTCAGAATCAATATGCAGCAGTCTAAGTACAGTAGATGTAACTGTGTAAACTGGAGGAAATCAGGCACTTAACTCCTGGCTTTGATGGCAGGAGAAATGCCAAGACAAAAAGAGCAAGCTATTTTTACTTTTTTTTTTTTTGTGCGGAGCCAGTGACATAGTGGTACCTTTTTATCCCTTGTCTTCATTACTGTAGCTCACCGCCATGTTTTCCCCTCTCCGCCACAATCTATGTTGACTGTGACTTCTTCCTCGCCATGCTGGAAGGCTTGTGTCTCTCCCTTTCTCTCTCACTAGATGGCTTTGTTATTCATGTGGAATTCATTTCCCCTGCAGACAGGCAGGGCCAAGCTCATCCGGCTGGCACGTTTTTTTTTTTTTTTTTTTTAACCCTCTCGGGGTTCTGCATCAGATGGAGAGCACCCACATTTCTCCATAAACTCCAGCCCCGGGCCATTCAAAATCCATTTCACTGCAGTTGCAAAGGCAGAATAATGATGGGCAAATTTTATCCTGCATGTAAAAAGAACTAATTTCTCAAACAGTAAATTAATGGTTTAATGGCCGAATCTATTTTGCAGACTGAATTCTTTATCATGGATGGAATGGCATGTTATTTTAAGCCTTCCACTCCCATTTAATTTACTGTTCTCAGAAGGGGAATTCTTAAAATACCCACATATTTAAAAATGAGGGATGAATCAAGATTAGTCACTCACTTTTTAATCAGTACAATTTCCCTTTAAGATTCCACTAATTAACATATCCTAAATTAAGAAAAAGCTGAGGGGAACTTTTTTTGCGACAGGTCATATATAATAACTAGAAGCCATCATGAGGATTACATAAATACAAATAATTACTACAATATACATAGGCTCTACTAAGAGTACTGTGTCACCATCCAAATGGAATATTGCGTTGCCATGGCAAAGATAATTGGAATTCCACTTGTAACAGTGTTGCTGGGAAGGCACACTCAGCAGGTGACTTGTTTAAGTAGTGCTCCGTAGTTACTATGTTATGGAATTCATATGACTTTTGTTGCTGTACCTCTGATGTAGAGTGCATAGTCTATAAAGGCCTTACCAAAGCTTTCCTGTGTCATCAGAGAGGTATTATGTAGGATATGGAATATCACATTAAGAATGTGGCCTTTTTCCAGGCAGGGAATTACTGTAGGATTAGGTTTCCGCTACAGAATAAGTAGCCCATCCGCTGTTTACTTCCACTGCTGTAAACAACGTTGCTAATGTATTTAAAGTAAGGAAGGGGGGTTACCAAAAAAAGAATGCTTGAATGAATAAATGAATGATTGTATAAATAAATAAATAAATAAATACAAAGGAAGGAAGCCCTCTGTGAGTGGAGTTCAATTCAAATTTTTCTTGCCGCTTTAGCAGCCAAAAGTGGTTTTAAATGGTGCCACTGGGGACTTTGGCTCAGTCTACAGATCTCTTTTACATGCACAGAACCTGCCGGCATGGGCCCTCAGAGACACAGATCCCTGGGAAAAGTGATGCAGGATGTCATGCAAAGGACCTGTTTGTGCCACTGCCTGTCTTTGGGTTCCTCTCGTAATGAAGCTGACCTTGCAGTAAACCTCGAGGTTGTAAACTAAATGTCACAATGGTGTATTATCAATGGCATGAGGGACCACATTCAGAAGGCATTGAAGCATATAATTTTAAAAGCTGCTTGTAATGGATTTATAACCAGTGTAAATTATTCCCAGGCCCAAAAAAAAAAAAAAAAAAAAACAAAACAAAATAAAAAAAAAAAAATGGCACTGTTTTTGAAAAGGACTTGGTGCGGTGACAACATTTTGTTGCTTCCAAGTTCTGATTTTTAACTAGGTCTCTTTCTGAATTGCCTGTCAGTGACAAAGGCGTGCTATTGAAATGAACTGAGTTGGGTTGGGGTGGACCATGCCAGTTAGCAGTAAACACTACTCTGCCTTTGTCATGGCTGACAGTCAGAAAGAAGTAAGAGCTGCATATTATCCCACACAGTTTTCCTCCATATGGCTGTAACATATTATGTGTTGAGGCGCCCAGCATGTGGCTGTGGAAATGACTGTCTTGGCTGAGCTGAATCTCCTGAAGCCCTGAGGGAGAGGACATGGGGCAGGCTGTCACCTGAGCAGCCCAGCTATAAATACCCAGTCTGCTCCGGCTTGTGTATGCACGGTACATAGGCTTTCCCAGAGCACTGATGCAAAAAGTAAAAAATAAAAAAAATAAAAATAAAAAAATCCTCTGACTGAGCCAGGATCTAGGGCAGCGCTGCCGACTGGGGTCTGGGTGCTTTTGCCTCCAGCGGGTGTCCCAGCTTTTGGTGAACTCCGCTGAACACACTGGGATTAGTGCGCGGAGGCTAAATTATTTCATTTGTTTACATTCAAGCCAATGTTTCACCTCATCAGGTGTTAGCTGCGTGAGGGCAAGTAGCAGAGACAGCGGAAACGCCGCTGGGCCTCGGCGAAGCGGCCGTGACCTGGCCAGCGTTACGGTGAGAGGACACAGCGTGGCCAAAAACAACATGGCGGGGGCTCTGGTGGTGCGAGGGCACACACATGCCTGCTGCCCAGCACTTTAGCCTGATCCTGCACCTGGCTCTTCTGCAAAGGATGATTAAAAAACAGACCTCAGACTAATTGGGCTCTGACAGTGCTCAGCCAGCGAAGGTACATGCCCTAGGCCCTATAGCCTTGACATCGTGGGTTTGATCCCGGACTGTCAGTAGCAGAAATCGGCAAAATGTTGTGGTGAGGCACCAGGGTCATGGTTTAGGGCAGCGGTGCCCAGCCCTGGCCCTTAAGTGCTACATGGGCAGGCTCATTTATGTTGTTGATGCAGCATTTAACTGATCAATTAGCACAGCCGACTAATGACATAATTACATCACGATGTTACATTTCGTGTTGTGTGTTCTGTCACAAAATGGCTGCCATGCATCACTCAGGTGTGTCCTGTAAAGGTTGGATTCCCCCCATAGCTATAAAGCATTTTGAGCCACAGCATTATGTGCTATGTATACATGCAGTCTATTAGTACTATTGTCAATAATAATAATAATAATAGTAATAATAATAATAATAATAATAATAATAAAAGCAAAAATAAACACCCCTCTCATTTGGAACTGGATTAACCCTTGGCCACCAACCCCCCCACATCCCCCCACCCCCACTGTGCACAGTGGGTAAAAAAAAGGCTATGCATCCACTATTTAGCACTACATTATCCCCTCCATATAATGTACCCACAATCCCCCCTCCCTTCATGGGTCCACTGGCCTGCAGAGAAGGTAATGGGTACTGGCTAACAGGTACATGCACAAGCCAAGGCTTGGGTGGCACAGCAGTGACTTGCTGTGTGAAATAGAGGGGTGAGGAAACGAGTCAAATGGCCAAACTTGCTACTTTCCATGAAGCAGCTGTACGGTACACAATTGATTCATGGCTTGAGCCTGGCCAGCGTTCAGTCATCATGAATGTTCCTCACAGTTGGCAGAGAAGATTTAAGCAACACAAATAAACAGTAACAGGTGTGTTGGTTGGGGCCACAAAGAAATTCTATTTCAGGAGACGAGGTCCTAACCTGTGGTTCAGCTATTTTTAGTGGTCCCAGGTATTGGTTCTTACATGCAATGCAGAAACAAATTAATTCCATTTGGAGGAAACAGTATTGCACTTATTCCAAAATTGTTTCTATGTGGCCATGTTCTGAATGACATTGTTTAGCAGGAAATGGCTGAATTGTATTACTGATTTTGAGTATTAATGGTGTTGAGCTGTCATCATATTAATGAAGAGAGACAGTCAGACATCATATTGTTCCTTGGATCCACATCAGACAGATTAACTGCCAAGGGATGGTGATTTTGACTGTGGTTTTGAACAAGCGATATTTGCACTGCTGTGTTGAAAGCATAGCTGTTCACAGACTCTTTCTATAAAGTCAGGACACCGTTGGAATCCATCCCACCGTAGGATTATATCTGCATTTTCTCATTCAGTGGCCTCTAAATTATAAAATAAATTTCAATCGCTGTCTGTTTCTTGGCCTCTTCTTACCCAGGCGATGTATGACCTAACAGAAATGGTACACAGTGAACTACATAAAAAATACTTCAAAAAAAAAAAAAACACTCGGTCTGTCATAACGCATTAAATATTATGCCTGAGAAAATGCTTCTGAAGCAGTTTAGAGTTAGTTTTTTGGCGTGTGACTGACTGCGTTGTGTCAGTTTCTTGGTTGAGGTGCTGGGAGATTGATATCTAAAGCATTAGCTTCAGTCTGGGCCTACCACAGCTTCTCAACCAAAGAGCCTCAGCATGTCCGACAACGGCGAACCAGAACAAACACAGCGCCGATGAAAGACTTCTCTGTGTTTGTTTTGATTGGTCCTGGAGGATCAAACTGTTTCAGAAGGCCCCCGTTGCTGACGGCGATGACATCTGCCTAGTTAGAGCAGCCCGTGTTTCTATGGAGCTGCCATACCATTTAACAAGACTGCGGGGATTTGAGTCGTCGAGCTCTCCGCGTGGAGATCTTTATCGCGGATCCGCCTCCCTCCACAGAGGTTCAAACTCAGATAAAAGGACCAGATTTATTTTAAGTGGCATGCGTGTCACTAAACTCTGTATAAACTTTTTTTTTTTTTTACATTTTATTATAGCTTGGTATGTATTTTCACATCCTTTTGTATGCAGTCGCAACATGATACACTGCTGTTTCGTGTGGATGGGCCCCACAGTTCGGCTTTGAGTCTTTACTGCGCTAGTGCCGACAGCTGGACCTCTCTGTGTTACTTTTACCAGTGATTGTCTCTGGCTAATGAGGCACCCACAGTGTACCTGCTAAAGCTATATATGAAGCACCCTCCTTTATTAAAATGTCTGCTTAAAAATAAATTGGTGAAAAGAAATAGGGGTTTGATATCAAGTTTCTGAGGAGAGAATATGATTAACTGCACTTTCCAGACAAAAGAGGCTGTAGCAATGACCACAAATGCAAAATGTTGGTTCTAATAAATATGAAGAAAAGGAAATAAAATATGTTTTATGTGTGTATTTATTTATTTATTATGTAGACAGTTAAACCCAGAACAACTTAGAAAATGTTTGCCCTAGAGCTGGGAACAGTTTTTAACATTTTTTTTTTTTTTCAAATTAATGAAGCTCAAATATAAGCTCTGATTTTTATATCAATAGAGAGGGCACAGACAACAGCAAGTAACCCGAAAACATGTTCCTGGCACTGAAAAACCACTGCCTACCCTTGTCTCCACTGAAGATTTTGTTATCTGTGACTTCCTTCCAATTTTGCTTCTAGAGAGGTATCCTACAACAATGAAATTAAGCATATTATTACTATTTTGGCATGACTCCATTGGCTGTTGTTTTTCATCATGTGAAAAGGGCACTTTCGCTCCAGATGGAGAGATTCCCATCTGAGCTTATAATTTCCTGTATACATTGCAATTGAATACGTCAAATTAAAATTCATTTCTGCATCACCAAACCTTCTGAGTACATCAGAAATGTAAATATATATATATATATATATACTTAACCTCTCTCCTGACCTTAACCCTAATATAAGGAGTATAAGAATGTATACATCCATGGCTGTATGCCATATGTCATGTTATGTTATATTATGGTGCATCAAATGTGCATGACTCATGCTGGTGTTTTGGGTAACTGCCAGTGTTTATGGCTCATGTTGACCATCTATATCGTGCTATTTATATTGAGACTGAAATTCTGCGGTATAAACATTGTCATGCCATGGCACACTTATGACCAAACAACTGATTGAAGTTTAACATGATTAGAATAGTAATCACATATATAAAACAATCGAGAGACAGAGAGGGATGGCTGATCCTGCACAGGTCATCTCCATCACCACGGAAGAGGCGGACTGCAGAACGTCCTATATGATGCGTTCATTTCTCTCCTGTGGAGTTATTTCTAACACAACATATTTTTGCATTGATATCAGGCACATATGATATTTAAAAACCCCTCAGTGTCACTAAATGTGGCATGTGCTCTAACTGTAACTGCTCAACCACGTCATCGTATTAAATATCATATTTATATTTATACATTTTGAGTCAATGCATAACCCCCCCCCCACCACCACCACCACCACCACCACCACCACCACCACTACAGACAAGACAGACTTGAGAGGAGAGAATTTTACAACTTGTTTAACAAGCAATGTTGACATGAATTGTATTCTTCAAATAAATAAAAAAAGAATGCAATATCTGAGACAAGCTAAATTCAAACACATTATGTGACAACACAACTGAGGTGTCTTACTCCTTTCTTTCTCTCTCTGCATATGCATACCAAATACTGTGCCGGAGTCATGTTTCTTGTTTTTTTTCAATTCATGAATATGAATACTTGCTAGAACTGAAGGGGACACTGAAAATTCTCTTTTCTTGCAGACAATGGTTTTGGGATCAAAGAGATTATATATAATCTAGACAATAGATGCTTTGACTTACCGCAGGGACATTCATCTCTGCTGTGGCGCTGGCATGATTAGACATTAGAGAACAGAATGCCCAAACTTTGCCTTTTTTCTTATAACCAGAGATAAATACTTGCTCAAGAAAAAAAAAAGGCAAATTAATTATCCAGGCCTGAAGCAGTGCAGATTATGGGGATTCAATATGAACACAATAAGTAAATTAACAGAATAAATAGTCCTCTACTTAGTGAACATGTGGTGCAGATGAGGATTTTTAGTTTTTTTAAATGACGCTGTGGATTTCAAAAGCTAAGATTCTTTTGGACTGCTTGAATGAGTTTTGGAATCTTTAGCAATTAATGGTTCCTTCATCATTCAATTTTCCCTGACGTTCGCGCTCATCATGTTTTGGGTATTGCTAGCTGTCAGCTATTACAAACACCTCTTCATCCTACAAAGAGAATCATTTCAAGAGAGGGATTTGTCTGGATAATTAATGCTAATTGATCGTAAGGCTAATGCTCTAGTGCAGAGGAAGGCAATACTTGTTTGTCGTACTTATTCATTCATGTCCGATTGCGTTCTTCGATGTAAAGTCAGGTAAAAATCCATCACTGCCAACAAACGATCATGGTTCTGAGCTGCCAAGAAAGCTAATGTGTGCTGTCAAAGCAATTCTATTTCTCATGCATAAAATGATTAAGGGATATTAACAAGGGTTTTCCTAGCTGACCTTAATCAGAAATCTGTCGCTCTTAGATGAACAATGTTGTTTGTGGTGCTGGTTTCACCATGATGAGGAACGGTGAGAAGGATGGATGGGTCTTCTGGGAAAAAAAAAAAAAAAAAAAAAAAACAAAACTTTGCTGCTGTTTCCGCAGGCATAATTGCACTGTATCAATAATGGAGTACTGCACATGTCAGAGAGGCAGGGGATGTTTCACTGCTGTCTGAGCGAAAGGACTCTTCTGTGGCGGCATAGCCTTATGAGGGGGATCCAGTGGCTTTATCCCAGCTTTTCCCTGATGAAAGTCATCGCAGAAAGAGGATCCCCAATATCGCCGGTTATGAGCTGGCCTTTCATGAGATTGAGAGCTTGGTGGGAAGCATGGGACTGGCTCTTGTCGTAAATCGTGCTTGGCTGCCGACGGTGGTTGCCAAGCAGCAGAACGGTCTTGATGGGACAGCTCCTGTCACAAGATCACTCTGAGCATGCCCAGAGAGACCGGATTATTTGAGTCCTCCAAAGCTTCTTTATAAAGAATAATTAGGTTGCCAAAAATACAAAGAAGAATGAAGGCTATGAAGAATTGGGGTAACCATAAGAACAATCAAGGCCGCAATGTTTTTTTTTTTTTTTGCAATTGTAAAGAAAGAGCCACGATATCTTATATAACTTGCTGGATAATTTTTAAGTATTGAGCACAGCCGTTGTATGCAGCTTGTCCACACAGCCTTGTACTTTAAATATTTCTCATTGTCATGTGGAAGAGACAATGTTAACAATACACGTGTGAATGTATTACTTTCATTAGTATGCATCCTGAAAAACTCCAAGCTGTTTAAGAGTCAACATATACATACTTCTTCGTTCAAAAGCATAATATGCAGACATTTTACTTCTTAGTGCATATATTTTGTATGCAGGCCAAACAATTCATCCTTCATGTGAACATGATTGCTTTAAAACACACACTTTTACTGTTTATGAAAAATTCATGACGGTTACATAAGGTGCTGTATGGCATAAATGAAAGTGCACAAAATTCTGTTGACTTTTACCGAGACTGTCCTGTGAGATTGTGTCCATGTTACGTGGATCGCTTAAATAAATAATATGCCCTGAAACCAAGAACGAGGAAGTTAATAGTTTTCTGCTACAGACGATGAATTCAGAAATGTTTCACATGCATTAGACATCAAATCAAATTTGCATATTAATCTATATATCAACTTTAGAGAGAATTTGGATATCAGAGGAATCTTTCGATTTATTCCTACTTTTTTATTAATATACTTCTGCAGATAAATTCATGTATTTTACATCAGTGATTAGATGAATAATATATTGGATAGTTTCCAGATGCATCATGCTTGGGGGAGGGGGGGTCTTTTCTTTTCTTTTACTAATATTATTGTTATACTGTATATTTATGATAAGTTTATATTATGAGTTCAACATATTACTCTAATTATATTACAGATCATACATCAGAAAGGGAAACACCCCCTTCCTCTTGGTTTCTTCCAAAGTTGCAGGATGAAATCAGAGGCACACAGAGTTCTGTTGCACATGAGTGATGGTGGGGATGCTGGCGATAGCTGCATAGTGTGTGGCTGAGGTGGTTGGCAGAGAATCAATCCTTTTTCAAACATGTGAAAATGAAATGCAATTTGTTTTACTCACCTCATTGCATTTTAGAAATATAGGCATAGTTTGCTTTGCAAGATAGTTGGCTAGCACCAGCTAAAGCTAGTAGCCATCCCTCAAGTGGTTTGTTTGGCCCTCGGGCTTGCTAGCTAGTCGTGATTTACGATAGCATAGCATCCTATTTAATATTGGTAAAGGAGAGCTGTGTTAATGTTATGCCAGTGAGCTGATAGTTTTTACCACCACTATCACAGGTTATAGTTTGTAAAACACTGAATTTCATTTGATATTTCCAGGTCAAGATGCAGAGGAAAATCTCGTCATTCTTCAAAAAAAGGACAGAAAGCCCCAGTCCTGTCCTCAATCAGGAGGTTGATAGTGCAAGAAGTAGATTATCGTAGGTGAGATGTATAGTGATAGGCTATATTCCCCTCATGGACATGTATGCAGATTTAATTGAAAGATTTCTTCCCTCTTTCATATGACCATTTCAGACCAATCAAGGGATGATGATGATGATGATGATGATGATGATGATGATGATGATGATGATGATGATGATGATGATGATGATGATGATGACGATGATGATGATGATCAGGCAGGTAAAGTTGCCAATCTGAGTGAAGCAGGTAAAAATAAGTGAATACCCTAATGATTCTTCTGTCAACAACAACAGCAACAACGTAATAATAATAATAATAATAATACAACACACCTTCATACAACACAGCTGCATACATACTACTGTGGGAATGTAAGTTCAAAAGAGAACAAACTGTTGATACACAGACTCCAGAGAGAAGAAACACCATCTAGTAAGATGATGGCTCTTTACCAGTTCATCGTTGAGAATAATGTTCTTGAAGCATATCCTGAGATCAGCAAGCTCTGCCAGTTCATCCTCACACTCCCAGTCACATCATGCAGCAATGAAAGATGCTCCTATTCAATTAAATTCATCAAGAACAGACTGCCGACCACGTAGTACAAGAAAGGATGGCTGCTGTGATGGTGACTGTAGTCGAGGCAGAGAGGACCCAGAAAGTGAACTTGGAGAGAGTTAGGGATTCCTTTTGGTGTCTTGCAGACAGACTTTAAGGTAGGCATGAAAATCCTACACTTGGCTATTATTGCTTCCCCCCTCTCTCTCTACTTATATTAGTGTGTGTAGGTGTGGTTTCAGGCTGTATGCACTTAGGCTAGTGGTGATGATGGATCCTCCAGGCAGGCTGAACAGTCTGGAAAATAGGTTACTACTGCACAGTCTGAGCTTTTACCGCCAATGGAGCAGACACTGCTATGTGATGTTAGCACAGTCTCATCGGTACTCATGCTGCTTCCTATGCATTGGGTTTGAACATACAACCATTACCATGTTGTCAGGTCCCTTTCATCTGTGGCATGGTTATCTATGTCCTCAAAATAATTTTGCATTGTGGGATATCATCTCTTCATGTGAATTTATGCCCCTTAAAATTTTTGGGTGAAGCCTACAAGATTTCACTTTTTTTCAAGGAAAGTGGCAGCAGTGTAGATGCTAGTGTATAAGTGAGTGAATTAGTGTCATTTTCAATAACCATAACAGCACAAATAATTGACATAAAAATATCTAAATAAATATACAATATTTACCCTAATATAAAGTGGGAGATTACTGCGCTACAGAAACAGATTTAATGAAGATTTAAAATACCCGAATTCTGGCTTGCACGACGCCCCCGATAGTTTTTAAACTGATGTAAACTTGTGTTTTTCCTCCTTCCTGTGTTGTGTCCTAGTTTTTACATGAATAAACCTGTTTTTGTTTTCAGGTGTGGAAATGCTCCACTTAATGCTATATTTGAAATAAATAGTAAATATAGAAGCACGTCATTAACCATGATTGTGAATATACAATTTTATTCTGTTCCATGTAATGACATTAAGTTTGTCAATATCAGAATGAGGGTTAAAAGGGATGACACACAGTTTAAGATCCAAAGTAATTATTTCACTGTGCATGAATAAATGTGAAAGGAATGTGTTTTCGTCACATCTCTGAGTGCCTGTCATGTGGACACAGACACTTCACCCTCTGTGTGTAATGACTGCAGCTGGACTTGGCAATGTGGGCCGTGTGACTGTCACTGGGACACATCACAAAGGTTTCCAATGTTGATATGAGATGATGGCTCTTCACACTCTGTCTGCCGGACGGGAGCTCTGGCAAGCTGCCGACGTGCGAGTGTATGTGTGTGTGTGTGTGTGTGTATGTGTGTGTCTGTGTGTGTGTTTGTGTGTATGTGTGTGTCTGTGTGTGTGTGTGTGTGTGTGTGTGTGTGTGTGTGTGTGTGTGTGTGTGTGTGCATCAGGATCTGGCTGCATCATTCTGCCTCTGCTCAAATTCACGGTCTGTTTCTGTCCGAGTTCCTAAAGCTTTCACTGCATGGAAGGACATCTCCATTATGGAGCTGCAAGTATCTAGATTTAAAACCACAGAGGTGTGTTATAATACATTCCTTTTCTGCTTTTTGCCTTGTAATAAATTCAATAACTATGTTTGAGGTATATATGAGGTATTGAATTTATTACAAAGCAAAAAAACAGAAAATACTATAACAACCATTACACATGACAGTAAGATATGTTAAATGGGTTTGAAACCATCTGTGCATTTGGAAGTGGCCCTGTTGATAATGATATAATGACAGGCTATAGCTGTAATCATGTAATTTTTCTTGTTGTTTTCTATTTTGTATCACATTGTTGCTGTTTGTTTTGTTCTGTTTCTGGCTTTCATGCATATGGCAGTCCCACAAAATTAGTTTAATTTGACATAGGTGATATTTACTAAAATGATACCAAAACACTAGCAGGGAATAACAGACCTACAGTCCTGGTGCCTGGGTGCCTCCTTAATTATTCTTTTACCTCCACTGAAGTGATCAGACTCTGGAGGGTGTTTCAGGTATCTGCCATCCTAAAGCAATGTTCCTAAAATAATACTGTGGTTTGTATTGCTAGCCTATCTGACCAGATGACCACTTTCACAAATGATCCATGACCCACTTTCACATATGATTGGCCATAGGCACTTGACTGACATGGTGCCAGATGATTGGCTTATTGATCTGACTATGTGGTTGTCTGAGGACACGGTTGTCCTCAGGGGGGCAGTGAGAGGCAGAGGGCAAACAGTCCAGCTACGCAGACTTCTGAACACATTACATCAGGGTTAGGGTGAGTATCTGGAGAAATGAGACCTGCCACTGCTCAAACACACAGGAAGGTAAAGGCAGAACGATCACAAATATTATGAGCTTTAATGACCGGACAAACTAAATCCTCTCTTTACAGAGTCAATCCAGTGTCTGCAGGAAGAGGTAAAGACTATCACACAACAGCAGGGAGATGAAGACTTATATATGAAGTACTGCACTGGAGTGGTTTTTGGAGACCACCTCAGTGCCTCAGGTGTACTTCATGGTTTACCATAAATAGCCACTGCCACATCCATGTAGCACAGTTCATTTATTAGACATCCTATATGATCCACCTAACACACACACGCACACACACACACACACACAACCACATGCCCATTTTTTTCCCCCCAGAAAGTCTACATGTTTACAATTTCACCTCCCAGCTACTGGCAATCAGCTCATCAGTTTACCATTCTTTCAAGGCCATGACCTCTCTACAGAGGTAGCTCACCTCATGTTGACATGCGTTATTTGTTGTCCTGTGTTTTTTTGCAGGGTCATCCAATGCAGAGTCTCCTGCCAGTTCCGTAGCCTCTCTGCATTTACTGAGGACCCGACCCGCCAGTGTGCCAGACAGGGAAACAACCAAATCGTCAATTATCGGCTTCAACAGTCCTGTCAGTTTATTTTTGATTGTTTGCACCATTTATTTGCCTTATGGTTTGCCCTTGGACAATGCTGTCTGTTTCCTCTGTTTACTTTTCCCCAAATTGAAAAATAAACATCCAAAGGCGTATTGTACCTCTTGGCACCTTTCTCTTGGTTCTTCAGCATGAGGTCCCCGAAGAATGCCATTAAAATCCATGCACAAACCAGGCATGGAAAAATATTTAAAGTAACTTGACTTTCACAGAGAAACACAATAGAGGGGATCTGGTGGATGATGAAAACATTGTGAGGGAAGCATTCATTCCCTCTGGTTAAATGTCTATATACTGGATAATGTATTGGATGGACTGGATTTTTTTGGATTGTAAAACATGTTTCAATAAAACACATTTTTCAATTATGTGTACTGCTATTAGATTTCTTTTATTATTTATTTATTGTACCAACATGGTTTGTTACTGAGGAATTACAATGAGAAATAACGAGAAGATAGTTAGAGTGTGATCGTTGTTCTTAGAACAGGATGTGTGTTTATTTACTTACTTAATTGGCCAGCCGAGTACAGAATCTTGATGAAATAATAGCTAGTTATAATCATAGAAGCTTGGGAAGTGAATGTAGAGCAGTTATGTGCACAGCTCAAAATAACACATTTAATAATTTTATGCCTTAGTGCACTGATGTTGCCTTTTGAGGTTAACCAGCAAACTTTTTAATGATAACATATTCATTGTATTGCTATCATTACATTGCATTGTGTTTGAACAGAAAAACAGATTAGACTAGCCTACCAACAAACCATGCTTTAGTCCACCCAGAGTGTACACTGTAGAGCAGTGGCACGCTTACGTATAATGCATACCGTACCTATAAAAAACAGAGCTATGCCTTTCAAAGGTTTCAAATGTTCATAGAAGGAAGCAAAACACACCATGTTTCTCAGTCCTTCCTAATGTCAGATATCATGTTTCATTGACATCAGCATCTTCTTTGTCACATTATTTCTCTCTCTTAATTTTCCTACGTAATGATCCACCAACGCCCCTTAAATTACTTCTTTGATTTGTTTTCATGCCAAGACAGTGTCTAATTCAGCAAATTAGATTTTCTGAATATTGTCTCTCATGTTGTCTGCTTTCAAGACAGTTTGGCCACAATCTCTCTTATTCCAAAAAAAGGAAATAAATAAATAAATAATAACCTTTGCAACAGTGAGAAAACTGTTATTTTGAAAAAAAAAATGCAGAGGAATTGAAATCACAGTGGCACAGAATTCTTTTTTGATCCATGTCAAGATGGAGACTTTCCAGCAGTCACTGAATAGAACTGCATGTCACTGTATGTGAGCGGGGCCCAGAGAGAGGTTCTGAGGATTCAACAAATCTCTCTAACAACATGCATCATTCTCAGACCATAATCACTAAAGGTCCTTCTGCAGGCATCACTTGAGTTAATTTGCCACATATACCGTTTGATCTGCTGATCTGCTCTGTACTTAAACTGTAATGCCATTCAGCTTGACAACATAGATTACCTTCTGAGTTGTAGACTTACATAGGTTGAGTAGGTAATTCATTCAAAATCCTGTTTTATTCCAGTGACCTCATATTTCAGTTTTACCTTCCCAAGTTGCCAGTGTATGAATCATACTTGGCTACATTTCAGCACTGTAACATGTCATGAAAATGCAATATCATGGATAACATCATGATGGAGATTTGGACAATATGACTGTCTTTGCATAACTGACTAACTCATTTCTGGCTAATGTAAACTAACTTGCTACTACCTTCTAGTTACTTAAACTAATGCGCTAGGTACACTCATGTTAAGGAAATTTGTAGGAATGGACTTTTGGGTTTTTTTCTTTTGTACTCATGAGCAGCGTTATCAGTAAATGGCAACTATTTTCACCCATGCTCAAGCTAAAATGGGATGCCTTTACTGGTTCCTAATTAATCCCAAATCTAAGTATCCTGGGTTAAGCTTTACACGCCTCACTGCAAATGCACAACTGCAGTGTTTATTTATGTATTTATTGATTTATTTTTTTTTACAAAATGTACCTTAAAAAAGTTATGCCAATATTTAAAATACAATTTACATATTATGTTTACACATTTTTATGCCATTATGATGTTTTGCTATTATGATCCAATTGTATCCTATATCGCTCCATAAAAAATAAAATACATTCCCACACCATTAAAAAAAGAAACTGTGAACCTTCTGTTGTATTCACAGCACAATTTATATCATCTCTAGACTGAAGGAGTGACAGCTATGTCACCTGACCTGATATGTGAATTTATTTTACTTGTATGAGAAAACTACTATATATCTGACTGAGTTGCATGTATTTTACCATCTTTAGGATGTACTTTATTGTTTCGTCTTCACGTGTTCTGACTTAATGTACAGAAATGATGATGGGTGAGGGTGAAAAATTACGAGGCAACAGAAGAACAGATATCCAACAGAAAAAAGAAAAATAATAATTTTGAAGTCAAAAAGCAAGACAGGATATTGACAGCTTCTCTTCAGCTGAGAAGGAGAAGAGGGACAGGGAAGGCTGAAGTCTATCACTCTTATGAAGCAGAATTACCCAGAGGTAGCTCAGAGTGAAAGTGACAATGTCTGTGTATGAGCTGCTTTCACAGATCATGTTTAGAATAATGATGGTTGGGAAAGTTTCCAATCCTCACCCGCACCGGTCCAGTCTATCCCTGAAATACCTGTCACATGTGTGTTTCCTGGCATGAATAGTTTTATACATTTCAAATTCAAGTGACTTCTTGCAGTATTTACTATAAGTGCCTTCTGAATGCTGCTTCAAATATCGTGGCAGTATTCAGTACCGTTTTTATAGAGTGTTGAGGGAAAATGTCATGTCTTTTCAAAAAGGACCAAATCTCAACTGTCTGTCACTAATCTGTGTATCTGCATAAATTCAATAAAATACCCTCAAAGTGGGTGAGTGTATAAATATAGTTTAGCCTTAATAAAGGAGAATTGAGGCTTTATTAGAGATGTCTTCAGTTCTAGTCCCGGAGGCCTACAGTTCATGCTGCATTCAGTTGTCACACAGCACTTATGAGCAAATAAAATAAGTTTTATTACGCAGTTTATTCACCTCCTCTTGATTCTTGGGTTTGAACTGGTATTGATATTTCAGGTGAAAACAAAACCAGGCATACAGCAAGGGCCTCCACTGACATGATTGCGACTACAGATTTGTTGGTTGTAAAAAGGGTTGCAAACCTAATAAAAAGGGGTGATGTAAAAAAAGGCAAACAGTGATGGTCTATTTATTTCAAATTTGCATCTTGACATTTACTTGTATTTCTTTTACCCGCTTTGTTAAACAAGGCGAAAAATTCCACACACACACTTCAGTGTTTTAACACTGACCCTGATTTCAGTCGCTCGCAATCTCATACCACCTCCCCTGACTAAATAATTCTGGTATTTAGTGAAGACGTAATTCATTTAAAGGTGGCCTGTCTCCTTTAAGCTATCTTTAAAAGTGAACATTGGTGCATTTTCTTGCTCCAGGATACATTTATATTGCTAGACATTAATTTGCATTCCTGTTCTTATCTTTCAAAGCAAACTCAGTGGTATGAATTTAGCAGTAAGAGATGATCTTCCAGAGCATAAAATATACTAAATTAAAAGTCATGTTTGTAAGCAATTTGCCATCGGCCAGTTCATGACCTACTATATTTTAAAAGGGTTTTTAAAATTAGACATATCAAAAAAAAAATTGAAAAACATGTTTTTAATGCGCTGCTATCAGTACAAATGCCATTAAAAAAATAAGCAATAACACAAATTATGAGACTGAAGAGCAGTAGGTCTCCACTAATGCACTCCGTTAGTACAATTCCTGATGTGAAGCCATGCTGTGAGTTAAAAATCAACTACTGTAGGGTTCGAAATGGCAAACTAAGGGTCACATTTTATTAATTGCAGGGTTTAACTTTACAAGGAAAGAGCATCACATTAATGTATTTGATTCAGATTTGATAATCAATTGATGCATTCAGGGTGTATTTAATTACCAAATTAAGAAAGGACACTAAAGGTATAACTTTTATAAGGTATAATTTAAGGTATAATTTTTGTCTTATAAAAGTGTTACACAATATAATAAATCACTCCTATCTTTGAAAAAGAGTAGCTGCCATATTGTAAAATAATTCACTGTAATAAATGCATGTGCTATGCTACTGACCTAAAACGAGTAGCAGACCAGTTATAGTTTCATTGAGTTTGATATAGTTGATATAGTTCTGCTTTTGACCAGTAGCAGCATGGGATTAACAATTACATTTTAAAGTCACACAAATGAATAGCTATACCTGAAAATCAGGTCATGAAAGTGCTTCTCTTGGACAAATTCATGACACTTTTTTATCCTTTCTGTGCTATCTTTGTTTCATTAGAATGCAGCCGATTTTATTTTTCCATCTAAAAAGTAAATCCAAAAAGAAACAAAACAGTTTACTGAATAAGTGCTAACTCAGGGTTTCAGCTTCAAAGACTCATCCAGAGTCTTACGGAGAGAAACAGGCTAGACGCAGACTGGGGTAACCCAGCTGTGAACTAATGAGGTGAGTCGTCACAGAGTGACAGAGGATGGTAAGACGCTTTACTTATCGGGTGGCAGAGGGAAGCTCATTGCAGCATTTGGCTGATGGGTGGGGGAGAAGGATATCCACACTGTGAGACCTGAGGAGACAGGCAGATACACAGCCAGTGATAAAGGGTGTAACTGACATACTGGGCCCTTCAGTGGTATGGATATGGTGGTGCAGATGGTGGTGCAGATCTATGTTTTTTTCTTCTTTCTTTTCATAGAGGTTGAATATACATAATTATAGAAATGATGAGAGGCATTCTGTCATTGGACTTGAGTTTGCAAGCTTGGCTGCAGGGCTGAGAAACCTGCGGAAAGTTAAAGTTCAAGCAACATTTTGTTTTATTTATTTGTGCTCATAGAGCAAAGCGGCCAGTGATTATTATCTTTTTGTGGTCTCAATGAACCCATGCAACGAACCAAGCCTGCAGCGGGGGGTTTTCATTTGACTTTTGAGTTATAATAGAGTGTGGATCCACAATATATGTTATTGAAAGAGTGACGTTGGACTGTGTTGATTTAGAGACTTCTTTGATGTGGTGTTGAGTGGATTTTTTTTCAATTGGTTCATTGAAAAGAAAGAATGGTGTTCAGCCTTTTGCAATATTCCATGTTATCCCATTGCCAAATGTTTACACATATGGTTTAACATTTTGAGTTAATTGTCGATGCTTTAGCTAAAGTGTACTGTGACATGAAAGACAGACTGCATTTGAAATGAAAGGGTTTAACTTTTGCATTTGAAACAAAAGGGTAAAACAGAAGTATTCTTTCGGTAAGCATTTCTACTAACAACTATCTGATTTGGGATGAAATATTTCAGTTTCCTTTAGTTGGAAAGGTAAATAAATTTTGTTTTGTGAGTGGCAACAGTAACATGGTTGGCAAACGAATGTTATGTTTTATAATCCTTACCTTGGGGCAATATTTCAATTGATCCTTCATCATTATTTGGGAACATTTCCCTGCAGTTCATTATTTCATTTTATTTGTAAATGCAGAGGCCCGGAGTAATCATCATAAATCTGTAGTCATTGATTTCAGAACTCATCATAACAGAAATAAGAACCGATTCCCCTTTTAAGAGCCTGGTGGGGCATCATACCCAGGATGCTTGAGGTTCAATGCACAGGTAGGGCGAGGCCATTTCTGCCCTGGATCAAGGAACTTCACCTGAATTCCATCGGTATGTATCCAAAAATATCCAACGGAATAATTAAATATGGACACATGCGAGATGGACAGCATCATTCTGATTGGCGGGACCAGCGCCTGTGAAGAGACGCTAACAGGAGCGGTGGCATCCTGGGAAAGGCTGTCATGACAATCTGGGCAGCGTGGGTCAGTATGTCAGTATGTCTGTGGTCTCAGAGGTGAGTGAGCTGTCTGCAGGTACTCTCTGTGTTCTGGGATGCCATCACTTTGCTGTTCTCAGGGGAGTGTCTCGGGTCCAGGACTTGAGAAATGCACCACTTATCTGACTGTGAGAAACAGAGTTTTGACTGGATGTTGATTGCCCAAGGGGGCCAGAAGAAAAGTCAGTGAAGAAATGATCATCATATCGGGGGAAAAATACAGTGCTGCTCGAGCCTCCACTGAATAACTGTGATATTAAAATCCAATGCAAGCCCAGAGGAAATCGGGTAGAGTGAGAATAAAAATGGATTAAGGACTGAACCTAGTGGTACACCTATTTGGGTATAACCTGTACTGGAGAGTTTATTGGGTGACCCAGCAGATACAGTAGAGACCAGCCCAGGGCTGATCATAGATAAACTGGAAATACAGTAGTTTATCACTGCAGTGTGATATTTGATATGATATTATTATATTATTTGATATGTGATATATTATATATATATAATCAAATCATGAAATATGGTACAATTGGAAATTCCACATGATAGATAGATAGATAGATAGATAGATAGATAGATAGATAGATAGATAGATAGATTTTTTTTCCATAATCCTGCATGCTTACATGTGGGAAATGTTCCGAGAATGGCCCCAGATTGGCTGCATTCCCTTCCTTATAAGATAAGTCTGTTGCAGCGCACACTGGAGAGGCAGCGGGCTAATTAAAGGCGAGAAAGTGTAACACCCTTATTTCAGACAGCATAATTAACACTTGGACTGAGGGGTGTCCATTAATGAGCCTTTCTCCCTGCATCAGTGGGCTGCTGCTGCCCCATGGAGATGGGGTGCTGTCACATGACCGTGGCATGTGACACGTGCATGCTACCGAACGCCCATCACGCAGGTACAGCATCACGTCTGAGCTCTGTTACAGTCGCTGATCTCCGTCATGACTCTCCATTGCTGCTGATGGGATGGATAGAGCAATCAGAGCTGAAGCAGAGAGGTAGGAGATAAAGCAGGACGAGGTGGATGGGTATTCGGAATGAATGTACAAGGAGGGGGTCAAATAACACCACAATGTTAAGCTAGAACTACCTCACAGGTGTCTACTTCATGACTATGGTGACTCACAGCCCTCTTCTACTGCTGTGGCAAAGGAATCAAGGAATTGTATGGTTTTACAAATGATTAATGGCCACACACAAATGTGTCACTGTTTTCTTTATTTAAAAATATGCATATAATACTAGAAGGAAAAATATGCTGAAATACACTCTCCATTTCATTATTTGATAATGTGAAGAAGGTTGATAAACACAGAGAAATGATTTAACACCTGACAAAAAAATAGCTTAGTCAATAAAGACATTTTATAAGGGCCCATCCTCTACAGTGTATGTTCAGTAATATTTTACAATGCCCCTGCAAATATTCCTCACCAGCTGTCCATTTTTCATACCTTTTGGCACATGCATAATTTTAGACTGCTAGGGTGTATAGCATATACAAGAAACCAATTATAGTCTAAACCCATTTCATATCAAAGTCATATTTGAAGAATATGCGGCAGATATGCTGCATGTCCACCAATTCATAACTTGCGGTGAGCATATAATTCTTTATGTGACATTCTGTGAGAAAAAAAGAAATATGAGAAGATCAGCTGTGTATAATATGTATGCTCTATACCGAGCTGCTGTAATGCACATGCCAATTAATGTTATGATCTGCTCTGCTTTTGAAACAGTGCGGCTTCGGTCGAGTTTCAGAATGAGCTGCAGCAGAGCCCAGCCTCAATAATTCATCAGACTCAGACATGATCCTGGCATAGCCCAGGTGCAGAGACACGGAGGTATGACAGCGGTGTCACGAGCGCACTCACCACTCAAAATAAAAGCCTGTGAGGCACCATACAGACGCCGCTAAAAGCTCTGTGCTAATATTGTATCAGGACCTAAGTGTAGTCTTATTAGCAGATTGTTACGAATTTTTTCTAATACAGCTATACAAAAAGGTCTCAGAAATAATGATTCTTAAACCATATTAGAAGCATTGGCATGCCATAATTAACTATATTTTTGGTTCAAGGTTAAAATTATCCATTTAGCCCAGTTAAAACCGAGAGCTACTTTCCCCCCTCATTTCTGCTAACTATCTTTTTGCTTTCCAGAGTCATATGTATGTGTATATTTAATGGCCAGGCACCAACTGAACTTTGATGTAATTGATAAAAGCGTCTGTTCTCCACATCCTAATGGTACAATTCCTTATGATCCTTTATGCGCAGGCTTGCAGTGGATCAAAGAAAAGGAGTATTGCTTCAGGCAATCAATGATATATTAAAAAAGGGTTTGCCTTGAACGATATAATAACCGAGTAAAAATCATCCAATTTATTCAATTGATAAAGCCGGGCGATGCCTTTGGGTCAGAGAGCTTACTCATCATTCAGAGGAGAATCTGCTCCAATAACTACCAAACTAACTGTTCTCTGTGGAAAGAAAAGAGGGCTTTCTTTGACCTAATGAGCTTGTCTTCAAAGTTGTTTTCTCCACAGATCATTTGAACCGAGGAGTGTCTCTCATTTTCATTTCCCTCCAACAATGAGCAGAAACCCTGCTGGTCACATGGACACTGAACATGAGTATTTTAAGTATTTTATGAGTGATCCGGGCTTTGTGCAGCCATGGGTGACCCATGTGGCATGAACAAGGCATTGTATCATCTCGGTTTTTTCACATTCTTAGAACAATAATCTAAGCCATTTCAGAGACATGGGACAACATTAGTTTTGAATTTTACTGTTGTATGTACAAATTGGGTCTTCTAAAAAGGGAAGGAATTTGACTTGCAGAAGCTTAATGTGTCCCAGTATCTTACCATAAGTGATTTTGAAGAAGTATCAAATGCTTCACTTTCCTGAAGAGCAATTTTGTTGCTATTATTTTCATGTTTTTAATTTTTTTTTATTATTTTGTTTGTCATGACGCCCATAAGGGTACAGTATTTCAGGAAAACAGTCACCCAGACACTAGTGCTCTTTCTTGTCTAACCTTTATTCCTAGATAAAAAAGTAAGTAGCACAAGACAACATAGTGCTCCTATGAAGAGATGAGGGAATGTCCCACAGGGTATCCAAAACATGTGGAAACAGAAAAGCAGCCAAAAGAAACAACCAAACCATCGCTGAATAACTAAGTCTTAAATGGGAGACTGCCACATTAAGGCTGTGAAGCCCACTTACCGGTGACATTTGGATAAACACGCACATTAAACTGGAACAGTGCAAAATAACAGAAAGGACAGAGGGCAAACAAGGTCTAATACATATAAAAAAAAAAATAAGAATCTACAGTCTTTGTGTTTCTGGATTTTTAACATTTTAGGAGCTTCCCAGAGTGAACGCTCTCTGAGCTAATCTATCATTAATGGCCCCACATGGCCCCTTTGACTCATCCTGAGGTCTAACCGGATGCATGGGTCATCCTGTAGTCTGGAAATGGTGCTGCCCAAGGATCTGAGCAGTAACACTGACATGTCAATGAAAGTGCTTTAATCATAACAGTCCCTTATCCGACTTGCTCTTAAAATGATTCCAGCATGTCATAATGTATGTGCCTGTGTAAATGGTATATGTGACATAACCATCTAAAATTAGGAAGCTGTAGTTTACCACCTGCTTCCTTCCATCTCAATTCAACAATTACGTCACAACTCTCTGCTGCCCTTTCATGATAATTTTTTCTTGTTAAATCAGAGAGTAAATTTGGCTGGAGTGGACCTTTGATGGTATATGTAGCTGTCCTAATATGGGAAAAAACATTCCTCTGAGCATGTAGTCTGACCTTCAAAACCATTTTATATATCACCAATATGAATGAATATCATCAGCCAGTGAAATCACTTTTTTTTTACTTCATGAGCTTCTGACACAAACTGAAATATAGAAAACACAAAGATATCATGGCATAATCAGTTATGAGAGCACTAATGAACAGAGAAGGGTTAGATAAATGCTTCCCCACAGACTGACCTTGGATCAGTTTGATTGTTTTGCTCAAACTACATGAGGTCAGGGGTAGAGTTTGATCGGTTGATGTTGGGCTTGGTCTTGGAGGTAATGTTTTCTGTACCTACTCCAAATGAGACTCATGACTCTGTTTGGCTAGCAGTACTGAAAGTACACACTTGTAATAGAGGCCCGTCATAGTGGCCATTGGTAAGTGCATTCTTGTAATAGTGGCATTATAAACAATGTGTGTTATAGTTTAATGGCTCACTACACTATGGTCAGCCATAAAAGCAGTGATTTATGTCAACATATTTATTTATTTTTGTTATTCATAATCCTGTTCTATTTGTGACCTGTACTGCGACCATAGTCTTCGGCAAAGCAATTTCCCAGAGTTTTACACGAAACCCCCTTGTGAATCGAAGGGATTTAATCAATCTAAGGACACTGGGGTCACCGTTGGCATAATCAGACAAATCACTTCCCCTACCTCTCCCCCTCTTGTCTCTCTTAGATGTTATTAATGATACGCACTGAGCTGATTCCCATGGACAAGCCCGTATAATCGAGCGCACCTGTCAAAAAAATCCCACCAAGTCACGCAGAAGACCCACTCTGCACTAACAAGCATGATTCATACTCTGTAATGGAAGAAGACACCACTTTATTTTGCATTATTGACCTGATAAAATCCTAAAAAATAGACAAAAAAATAAGACAACTTGTTTTTAATTGTTTTTCTTCAAGAATAGAGACTGTCCAAGGTGAAAAAGATAACAGTTGATAAGATCACAGAATTGTTTTTTTCTTTTGTTTTTTTTTTTTTCTCCAATTAATGAGCAGTCTATGGTTGTATACATATATAATGACAACTACTTGAAGTCAAATATACAATAACACTTTGTGTATTCGCAAAGCAATAACATGGGGAAATAGACTTTACTGTCATTGAAGTTTGATCCAAATGTGCCTTGATTGTATTTTGGATGAACACTGTATGCGTGTATATTATATATCAATACTTTATAATTTTGTAACATGGCCTTCAATCCACATTACCATTGCCCAACTTGTTTACGTGGTAGTGGATCCGCAATAGTGTGGTATCTTGTGGGAGCCACTGAATCAGTTCATCACTTTGTAAAGCAGAATTGCAGACAGTGAACTCAAAGCCATTTTAGGCAACCATGTACACCTTCTGGTGAGAACATTGTCTCCACATGCACACAGCCTAACGGAATTAAGGGTGACGTCATGGGCACCAGGATGGAGTAAAGCATCTTCCATAGCTATCCCAAAGCATTACATTACTGAACCCTTATGGGATGTTCTGGAAAGTGCAGTTCCCTTCTCAAAAAAACTGGAGGCTTCCCTCTTGAAGAATAAGGAATAGGTATATCCAGTGGGCGATTTGAGGGGATGAGGGGGGATGCCATCCCCCTTGTTGGCAAATTGAACAAAATGAATCCCCCTGTTAACCTGCCATCCCCATTTTACACGTGTGTGTGCTGGTTGGTGGTGTGGGGGCAGGGGTGCTCACATTGGGCCAGGCCCCCCTGTTAGAAATGAACAAATCACCTGCTGGAGTATATCGTACAGTGTGAATGGTTCCAAGCCCGTGGGAAACCCCCCTTACCTGAGGGAAGAGATTCAGATGTGAGCTGTGTGGGGTTTGACAGCATCAGTAAAATAGGATGCTCTTTCCTCGCTGGTGATCAATGGTTTGTCAGCAAGATGCAGTCTGGGACAGGAACGAAGCCCATTCATCTGTTTGTAGCTCATTGGAGAGGGGAGTGGCTTGGGTTCCTGTCACTGTATGGTCCTGCCTGGAGTGCATTTGAATTGGCCCTATTCATCTTCCTTTTGATCATGTTCATTAGATTTATGTCACAAGCATTCTCCCCTTGAGGATCTCCCAACCAGAAACCTCCCTGCTCTTAAACTCTCTCATACCAATGTCTGATATGGTTTTGACACTTCTTTGTGGCACATGTACTTTTTGTGACCCATGTAATTTATTCATTTATTTATTATTTAAAAAACCTAAAACAAAGGGTAAGCTTGAATAAGCTTCTTTGGAAAATTTATGTCAACATATAACAATACAGCTTATAGTCTATTGGATACTTTTTATATATGGTTTACAGTATGGCTGGGTGTATATGTCATTAAAAGCCAGAAAGCAGCATGTGGACTACATTGGGAATGAATCACAAGGCAGCCGCTGTACATTGATTGTATAAGGAGTGTGTGTCTGAGTGAGTGTGTGTCTGTATGTCTGTATGGGCATGGAGAGGTGCTGTGTGTGTGTAGGTATGAGCATTGTGGCATGCTGTGTGTGTGTGTGTGTGTGTGTGTATGTGTGTGTGTGTCTGTGTGTGTGTGTGTGTATGTGTGTGAGTGTGTGTTTATATGTGTGTGTGTGTGTGTGTGTGTGTGTGTGTGTGTGTGTGTGTGTGTGTGTGTGTGTGTGTGTGTGTGTGTGTGTGTGTGTGTGTGTGTGTGTGTGTGTGTGTGTGTGTGTGTGTGTGTGTGTGTGTGTGTGTGTGTGGGGGTGTGTGAGTGTGTGTGTAATGACGGGTTGGTAATGGGATCTTTACTTGTCCAAAGCTGCCTCTGTGATTAAGACTGATATGATCTGCAAATGTATGGGTGTGTCCTCCACAGCATGCTTTAGAGGACAGCCTGACTTATTGATGTCTGATGTCCAATGGGCTGGGTCCTGAAAAAAAAAAAAAACACCCATTGTGTCAGAGTTGCTGGAAATACTGGCTCAAGTCACCCTGACTTATTGATGTCCAGCAGTTTGGGTAAATAAATAAATAAACAAATAATCATTTTCAGAGTTGCTGGCACTACTGACTCATGACCTTACAGAGAGCTGTGAGGGGCTGTTGGGTTATTCCTCCATACTTTGAAAGCCCAGCCTATAGGTGCAACGTGAGCAAAGTCATCCAATGTCCATCTGCAGAGCTTTTGTTGCTGTTCTTGATGAGTCGACAGCAGACGCTGCAGAATGAGTGAAGGTGAAAGCAACATTTGTACTGACATTCTTTCCTTCCTGATCCAGATTCATCCATGGCACCAGAACGATTTAGTTGAATATGCTGTGAACTATACATAAAAAAGGACAAACACTGTATAAACACAACATAATATACAACAAGATTATTTAACAGAATATATTTATGCAGCACAACACAAAAAGAATGACAGAGAGAGAGAGAACTAATCTATGCTTCTGAATTACTTTTATATTATGCAAAGTCAATAGGCAACACGGTGTTTGTTGCTTGTTGCCTTTGTTCATGATTTGTTTTTTTTTATCATTTATTTTTTTCTGTTATATGTGCACATTCATTTGTCCAATTAAGGACACTGCGCCAAACAGACATGTTTCCAGGGTTTATCTCTCCAGCACATTGACTTAGTTATTCTTAGTTTATGTACATGGACTGGTACACTGCTCAGCCGGGTGCTGTGTCTGAAGAGTGTCCCTGGGGCATCATTTAGCAGCTTTCTTTAAACAATGTTATTTAAAATATGTATGGCTAGGGATAAGGTAAGATCTGCCACATAGTGTCCTCCAGATCACAGCGCACAGGGCTGTCAAATTCTATTGCAGAGACATTTAGCAGTTAGAAGGTGTAATGCTAAATGTATTGAGGCTTAATGTGTTTATTAAGTGTTTGTTTAGCCACTCAGAGTTGTGCTCACTCACTAGTTGTCAATCTGTTTGTGTGGTTCATTGCTTTGCCTGTTGCCAATGTAATTTCACCAAGTGTTGCCACCTGTCTGGAAAAACTCAGTGTGTTCAGAACAACAAAAAAAAAAAAACATTGCAGTTTACTTGCATGTGTGGCTATGCTGAGATCAAATACAGGTGAGACACAAGTTTTTGTCTGCTACCGATTAGCACATAACCCAAGCATGGAATGTTCCATAAAGTTTGGTTTGTCCTGTCTTGAATGAACATATACTTCATGGATTAGTTGTTTTCTCCCCTCTAAGTTATGATTACTATAATCACAACACAACTTTACAATTGGTGTTTACCAAGTATTGTGTTTTGGAAAACAATTTATGTACAGACTTTTTTTTTTTTTTTTTGAATTTTCAAACTTTTGGACAGTCCACTTGTAATACATGTAAATTATAGATGTGGACAGATTCTTTTCCTCTTATCATTCTTATTGAGTGAGAAATATAACTATGGTTTTGGAACACAATGCTTTTCCCGAAATGCCTGAAAAACAACAAAAATTGTTTGTGCACATTGTGTTCCTGTGATATAGCTCTATAAATTAAAGATTATCACCTGTCATGTACAATCTCTTCAGACCGAATCCGTCTTAAAAAATCTATTCGTAATGACAGCGGCGCACATTTGCCGTTGTTTCGAGTCAAATTACCAGCTGAAGTGTAATCAAAATTCTATTCTCTTCTGGCTTTGGTATATCAAAAGTTGTTTTCTGACCTATAATTAGACTTCTCTGAGTGCAAACACTCCTTGGTTTGTTGATTCTAATGCATAATGGGCTTCTCCCGCCATTCTTGAAGAGGTTTATGCCTTGGACTGAAAAAACCATTCCCCGCGGTTTTTTGTGAGCTGTGGTAGATGACACCCAGCCCTCCAAATCAATACAAGTGTCAGTGCCTATTGACCAATTAAAGATAAATAAATAAATAAACATTTGTCTAATGATGGCAGGTGAATGCAGGCCTGTATGTTAATTGATGGGAGAAATTGCTGAGGGATTCAGGTCAGATGCAAGAGACTTATCAGTGTTGAAACATTTAATGATGAAGACAAAGAACCTCAGAGGGGTTAGTAATGGGGTTGGAATACATTTCCAGAAAGCTCTGGAGCTACGCTCATCACAAACTTTTAACTTAATTTTTTTATTTATAGGGGGAAAACTTTAATTTTAGGAGTTATTATGCAGCGACACTGCATATTAAACGCGATATTACAGTGGGTGGCAGAGTGGCATTGAGCTGAAAGGGCCACAGTTGTAACCAGCAGGTTGTAGTTTTCAGTACCACTATTCTACCCTTGAGCAAGGTACTTAACCTTAATTGCATAGGAGAACATATATCCAGCTGTGGAACTGGAGAATATATTAAAAAAATGCACATATTTTTTGGTCACCCCGGATGGCGGCAGCTGCCAACCAGATGAATAATTCACAGCAAGTCCCATCTCTTACAATACGGATGTGTCCGATGCCTGTTTGGGGATTGGAAATGAAAAGGTGTAGTTAATTTGGCTGGTAGGGGATCAGAGGCTGTCATACTCGAGAAGCCCAAAATGCCCCAGGCCTGAGGTCTGAAGGTAGCCACCCTGAATCTCACCTCCAGCCAAACAGAACCTTCACATCTGTCTGCCTGGCCTTGTCTCTCCCAGACACCTGCTGCACCCCCGCATCCACCGTGCACCCCCGACGCGCCCCCGTCGCTCATGTGGAACTCGCGTGACCGCCACCGAGAGGGCTGAGAGGAGCCAGGTCAGCACACACAGCCAAGCACTTCACGCACCCCTGCTCTCTTTACCTGTTACCTTTGATTCTGTGTGTGTGTGCGTGTGTGTGCCTGTATGTCTGTTTGTGCGTATGTGAGGGAGAGATTGAGAGAGAGCATGAAAGAGAGAGAGAGAGAGAGAGAGAGAGAGAGAGAGAGAGAGAGAGAGAGAGAGAGAGAGAGAGAGAGAGAGAGAGAGAGAGAGAGAGAGAGAGAGAGAGAGAGAAACTGTGTGAGTGAATGAATGTGATACACCCAACTCAATATGTCTTATCTGGTTGCATCTTATATATAATAAGCTAGATTCATGTTGCACATGCCTCAGCACACTAAGGTAGAGGAGGGAGGGGGTTACATTTCCCTGCTTGATTCTTCACTTCAGCAATATGCTCTTTCATATTTATATAGGTTTTATATGTTTCAGGTTGGACAGTGGAGAAATTCAGGCAGACAGAACCTGGATGGCAAGTCTTCATGCTACCAGGGCGTGGACTAATAACTACTTAACATTATTTCATTTTCATGGACATTACAGGCTATTGTCTGAACAGTGCTGTTTTTTTCCATGTTGAAATGATGACAAAATTGTAGGGTTCCTCTCTATCAAGGACCCTATTTAGCTCACATTGTCATAGTTACTTATATACTTAGATACCTGTGACTACGGCAACATGACACAAACCCGCTATTGTGTGCAAGACAACAGGCCTTAATGGGATGCTTGCTACAGCCAAGGGTTCTGCACAATTCTTTACCTGCAGAATCCTTTTCTCCCGAAGCCTCGCCTTAAGAATTGGTTTTAAATTAGCCAAGATGTTCTTATTAGCATCCTTCACTTTAATAGGTATGGCTGTATTGCCATCTGCTGAGAGACATTAAGTGGAAGTACGAGGAAATATTGTCCTGATTGAGGCTGTAATGGCATATTCTGGTTACTGATTGAATTTAAAGTGGTCATTAAATGGTACCTCTATACCATGGTGATGTTATATAGAAAAAGGTTTAATGAAGGTATAAAACCTATAATTTATGAAACTGTGGGAACCAGAACCAGATAGGTTTCAGATTTATTGGAATCTGTAAAGTAAATTTCATGAAATTACTTTGAAATTGAAATTCTGCTCTAATTATGTTCTAATTTTACAAAACTTCAGAAGGCAGTACAGGTCTATATGAGGCGTCAGAAGTAAAACATTACTTGCAAAATTGCATTTCTAAAGGAAAATATATATATAATGTAATGTAATACATATATGTATATATTCAAAACTAGTGCCATTCAGAAAATAATTCAGTATTTACAGACGAGATAATGTTCTCTGTGTGATATCATGTTGGAAAATTTGTTGTCAGAATCTAGTTGTGCAGTTTGTGATTAACAGCCATTTTATATTCAATCATTATCCAATTTTCTCCTGTCTTTGGAAGGTACTTTGATTTCAATCAAAACAGTGTTTCCCATTTGCACTGTCTCTCTAAATAATCACCTATTAAATTGCTACCTGCATGAGTGAGATCAATTAAAGTCTACTGCTGCTCCAGTGTGTGCACTATGAGACATCTGTGCCATCTAATGTATCATGCGTGGGGGTTACACTGCATGGCAGCCTTCAATGGCATATCATTGTTAAGCTAAACAATGGATAATGGCATTCATGCAGTACAATATGAGATCCGCGTTGAGGCCTTGTTAACGGAGGCCCCGGTCGTGCACATTTATGTATGTAATTGAGAATAAAATGTAAAGTAACACTGTAGCTGGAATTACCTTCCCAAGAAAGAAAAGAAAATAAAAAATAGTTGTATGCACTTTGAGCACATGGTTTTAGGGAACGCAGATGTGTTGTGTAATTTCTGTTTGGGAGTCTGTATTTATTTTCTCATCTGCATTTGAGTATTCGAGTCGCCCATTCATTTCAGCCTGTCCTGTCTCTATTCTTTACACGATCATTTTATTGAATATTGTTGATGTTTTGGCACTCTGTACTGAAGCTCTGATAGGCAGCTCATGGTCCGACTCCCAGAGCCACGTGCATGCCTACATGGGCAGCTATCTGGCAAGCTAGTAAGGCTATTGTTAAATTATAAATCATTTTTTAGTCCCATGGTTCATTTTGTTACACACGTGATACTTAACACTCTTCAGTTAAAGTTCACTTCAGTCATCAACGCACACTGAAACACTGTAAACCAGAAGAGATATGGTATAAGCACAATAACACAAAATTATATTATTTAAGGAGAGGAACGGGGCATCACAGAGGCACATTAAACGACAATCAGAAAGCAAATAAGCCCTGCAGTAACACACTCTTACGGGCTGTGATGGAAGCTGGCCCACTTTCAGGCATTCTGCTTTATACTGCCCTGAATCCTCTTTGCTTGGAGAAAAAAAAAAAATCTCCAAATACATTAACAAAAAGGGCATGGGCATGTTGAACAAATGTTGAGTGACTTGAAGTGCTTTCACTGGGTGGAACTGTACTTTGGCCCAGTCATGTAAGTGGGGTATTGGCTGAAGTGAATGACACAGCATATGCACTACAGATGCATTTGAGTGGTGTGATGCTCAAACACAAAACGCAACAAGCGTTTGTCACACTGCCAGGTGAGTCTACTGTTCTGGGTGATGTTTGGAAGGGAAAAAAAAATAATAACACAAAGAAAATAGCCAAAAGCCACTTTATTTTCCTGTCTCAAGAAGGGCAAAACCTTGAAAAATAAACATTCAATTAAGATGCAATCAAACAATACAAACATGGCCTGGCAATCTGTATTTTTAAAACGAGGCCTAAATAAAACCTAACTAGTGCTACCGCTGGGCTAAGTGCAAATCCACCTCTGGTGAGTCTGTTTGTCATTCCCCTACAGGCCAAGGTGCTGTAGGGTACCTGAGCTGAGGGAGGGAACAGTACAATGAAAGCAGACAGGTAGGGATAGCAGCCCTCTATGTGCCTCCCTCCACCTCTCCGCACATCACAATACCTCATATACATACATTCATATATACATACATACATACATACTGTATATAGGTCTGGCTTCTGTTACTTTATATACATTGATATATATATATATATATATATATATATATATATATATATATATATATATATATATATATATATAAATATGCATGATGGTTCAGACATTGTATTTCAGAGGAAAGTTTCCTTGTTCATGAGAAGGTGTTCCCAATTTGATGAAGAACTTACATGCCCATGTCATAACTATGCAATATCCGGCCAAAGTAATCCAGTAAGGATATTATAGTAACCGAGGGTCAACTAATATCACCACATACAGAGGTCTATGAAGAGACTTCCTTTGTTCAAACCAGTAATTTATTGAGACCTCATAGCATTACATGTCAGCTTTCACTTTATTGTAAATTTTCCTCGTTTAATTCGATGTACGGGATCAATATCCTCTCTGTGCCCTTCTGTTCACTTTGAAAATTCACGTCAGTTCACTCGTTGGCTGATTAGAATTCCTCCTTTAGAAATATAATATGCAGTGCAAGAACTAGAGAAGAGTGATCATCCCAGCCATCAGTTCAGCAGGAATTAACCCCAACTCTGAGCAACAGTGAATCGATCCACCATCAATTACATTTCAATTACACAATTCTTGTCAAGAGGTCAACATTTTCAAAGCAAGACAGCGCTTCACATATCTGCAGAATATATTTGTATTTTCATTTCTGAAATTTAAAATATCAAACATATAAATAGATACTGTCGTGATACATATAGTGTGTATGTTAAGCCAGATGTAATACTTTATCTGTTTGCCCTGTTTATAGCGGAGTTAATGGCGATTATCCGATTATGGTGTTCACCAGTACATCACACGGCCATAATAACTATACAACTACAGCATGGTCATCAAACCCCTATTAACTAGTGCACAGAACATGCAAAAGCCCAGAATAGAAGAGAAATGTTTTCTTCTTCATAATTATATACCCCAAACAACATATGTGGCAAGAAAATCAAGTGCAACTGTAGATTAGTGAGGCCATGAGGTTTCTGGTCTGCATGTGATGAAAGAAACTTGAATTAATTCTGAAAGGTAATTGGAAATATGCTTGTCTGAAACAAGCAATATATAAAATAAGCCAATAAAAAAAAGGAAAATGCACCAAAATGGCAATACGTAGCTAAATGAAATACAGAAACACTGAATCACTGAGTGCTGAGCGATGAACCTCCATGTCAGCCCGCCGTGGCGTTTCTGGCTTGCTTATCCGTGTGACGTGCTTATAAAATAGCCCTTATACCATTTTACACAGGAACTGCAGCTGCACCCCCGGGGACTGGCGTTCAGGCCTGCCTCTCGTATGGCATAGCGCATCCGCGAACAACACAGTGAGGCTTCGGGCCTCACCATTAGGCCTGAGTGTCCACTCGTGCTGTCCCTGGAGCTGCACAGTGCTGTTTTTCTATTGGTCTTTCTCTGTGACAACTGTGGATCCGCTTGGTTCCCCGTGACGAAGCTACGACCCACTGATGAGTGTCCCCCGCCCCCCCGCCGCCATGGCAGGATGAAGTTCAGAGGGACCGTCTCCTGCTTTCCTCTCCGTTCAAAAGCATAGGAACGAGGGAGTGGCCCGCCCCGCTCCCCCAATTATTATCCAAGTTGAGGGACATCTGGACGCTGCACAAACTATCTGTCATTTCAAAGAAAATTGTATTTTATAATATAGGAATGATGAAATTGTTTTTTGAGAAGACTCACTGAACTCCTTGAGGAGCAGTGCTAACAAACCTATACGAACACATTGCAGAATAAGCCAGCCAAATAAGGACAATAATCATTTTTTGAGTATTAAATTGGGCCTTCTCAAGTACCCTGCTTCATTCAGGTCTATCTTTAGCTGAATTGAAAAAGAAAAGATATTTAACTGTTCGGGGAAAATTGTGTGTAAACCTGGATGTTGCAGACAAGCGCACGCACACACACACACACACACACACACACACACACACACACCTACACACAAACACACAAACACTCATGCAAACACATACACATATAGGCACACACATGCATGCTGACACACATGCACTTGCAAACACATACACATATAGGCACAAACATACAAACAGGTACGCACACACACACACACATATATACACACACACACACACATGCACTCACACACACATGCACGCGCATCAGGGTGTGTTTGTGAGCAGAAGGGCACAGCATCACTCACAGAAGGCCTGACCTAATAGCTGGGGAAGATTGGTGTACACTGCTACTGCTCTGGGGCTTGAGCTGTCTGAGAATCCAATTTGTTTGCATCTCTTGTGGTGTCTTTGAAATGTCTGTATTCAAGAAACTGCAGAAAACTTTCCCCCATGCACGCTGACTGTAAGCCAAAGAAGAAAGACACAACAACCTAGTCCTCATTTTTAATGCAGCACCCCCTTTTGGTAACATTGTCTAATTCTGCATAACAAAAAAAAAAAAAAAAAAATATGTTTAATAATGGATTGTATTAATATATTATCTTTCTTTGATGCCAGTGCACATTACAGCCAAGGAGAGACTATGACTGAGAGGAAAAAAAAAAAAAAAAAAGCAGAGCTGGGATTTTGACCAGAACGCTGAGGAGCCTTCCTCGTCTAGGCAATGTCAGATGATCTTTAATGGCCAGTGACTCAGAACCTCAGCTTAACACCTTGCCAGGAAGGATATGTCTCCTACAGCTCAGTGTCTCTGAGAGAAGCAGGCTTCCTACTGGCCTGCCACTGCCCCAACTCTGCTTCGCTTAGTCGCTCAGACAAAGTAACATACTGAGACAGTGCAGCTGAAGCAAACAGTACATGGCACCATTTATGTTCACACACGTTTGATAAATGGCATCACCACTATTGCAGAGCCATACTGAAACCATCTTCCATAATTCTTTGCAATTTTAGCATCTTATTTTTATACCTTATCTCCCCTCAATTTTATTAAAGAACTGGATTAGCTGTTCCTCAATATCATGATAAATTAGATCGGTGCATACATACATATTTGTAAGGCAAGTCTAAACACTCCCTAATAATTTGTCTGTAAAGCAAAGCTTTGTAACCATGTTATTGTGTATTGTATTGTATGCCTGTTTGGGAGGTAATAAATGAATGAATGAATGAATGAATGAATGAATGAATGAATGAATGAATGAATGGATAAATACATTTTAAACACTTCATTAAAGCTTCAGTTTGATTATTCAGTGCATATTCTATATGTTTGGTATACTCAGGGTTTAAATAACATTTATGCAACAATGCAAAACATGTCAAAAAATCCATCCACCCAAACTTCTCTTCAATGGCATCTGCAGTGCAATCAAAACAGACTTAAGTCTTTTAGACACACTAAGCTCTATTTAAGTACAAAAGGAACATGTCCTATGAGATATGTTTCCATTCCTCATGTGAGGTAGAACATACTCAAAGAAACTTAATTTGTAATGTAAAGTCTTTTTGGTTGAACTGAAGCCCTTAAACAGAGTATGTGCACAGATAACATTCTTTGACGGAGGAGTAATATTACATCATATTTACTATCGTATCAAGACTTTCTCTCCACCCGAATGGGAGCAGGACGCCTCTGTAAGGCGAGGTGCAGTTTCCCGCAGCCACGTGACACAAACAGGGAGACTAAAACAAGAGCAGGACGAAGCAGTGAGACAACCATAAACAAGAAGGCTGAAGATAAGACTGTGAACTGTGAGAGGCAGACTTCTAAAGGCAACCTGCAAAAGGTGCTCACCACTTTAGAGTGAATAAGGGTAGGCTGACACTAAGTCGCGTGTTCTAATGGCTGCTGCACCGTGTGCTACCATGGCCAGGTAGACAGAGTGTGGCACCGAGCTTGTCATCGCAACCTCCAGCGAAGAAGCTGTGGATGTAAACAAAATATGCAGCGCCAATTGGAGAGCTAACCAAAAGATAGGACTAGAAGACTGTGTGACACCCCGTGTAGGATTGCAAAAGAAAGGCACTGAATCCCATAGCTGTGGAGCTACGTGCTACCACAGGAAGATAAGCACAGAGTCGCGCAGACGTAGTCATAACAACCCAAGGCTAAGAGGCCTGGGGTGTCAACAAACTAATACAAAGCCAATTAGAAGATCTGTCCAAGGTGAACTGTGAGTGTGTTACCCTGTAAAGAATGGAGACAGCCAGACACTGAGCCACCAGTTCCAGAAAAAAAATTAAAAAAACAAAATGGTCGTGGTGCCAGCAGTTACCAGGTTGAGGTTCTGGATGTGCTACAGCAATCTGACAAGCAGAACCTCGGGCCACAAGGTGGGAGCTGCCCTTTCAGGTCAACCTGCCAGGAGCGACAGAGACTGAGAGAGAATTCCAGGACAACACCAAGCGGACGGGCAGGGCTAAGGGATGCAGCAAGCTCATCTGAATATTTGGGAATAATATTGCAGTGGGGTAGACCACCCAGCACTGCTCAGAAATCTGCTGCAGATGCACCAGGGATATAGATGCGCCCATAAGATAACAATGCACCTCACTGAGCTGGCATTGACTGAGAGGTGGGCACCGATGCAGAGTGCCCGATCCAAGGGGACAGCCTGGCACAACAACAGAAAGGAGGAACGGGAGAGCAAAGAGAAATAAAAGTATGAAAGTGAACTGGGGCAGAAACTATAAAAAGGGCACCCCCCCCCCAACCCACATCATAAACCCTCTGCAAACTCAGGCAAGGCTCTGCAGAAACTTTCAACAAAGACTGCCTAAAATTCACAAATTCACTTAGGTGATGGTGTTACCATCATTCCAGAGGGGCTGCTGGCACTGACACCTTCCACACTTTGACACAACATGCTGAATGAAGCAGATTTAGAGCACATATCACACTGAACCCCCAAAAGCAAGACAAAAGACCTGTTTCAAGACAGAAAACAAAACTAATGTCATTTGTTTTTGAGCTATGCAACATAAAGGAGGCCAACGTACTGTTGGATGAGAACTTTGTTAAAGAAAAAAATTATAGTACTATAAAGTATTATTAACAAATAACTGTGCATGAATATCAAAATCGACATACAAGGTTTAGCATGACACTAACCAAATATTCTAGATTGACGGCTCTGCAAATCCTACTTTACTCTAGTGGTAGTGGAGACAGTGGAGACCTAGTTGCCTGGCAACCTGTACATACAGGCACTCTGCATTTATAAAAGTCCCCGCACAGAAAAATTGCTTAATTCAAGGCCCCATCTTGGACAACGCAAGCACATCTCCACACCATGATTAAGTTCCCTCCGCACTGCAATTACGGGCAGATTGGAGAGAGGGGGGGTATATTTAAAGATGAAAGTATCAGAGAAAGCACCCCCAGCCCCCCAGCCCCGCAGCCCCCCGCTGATCCCAGAACTGCCAAAACATCTCAGTGCCCATTTCAAGCATCAGAGATTCAAAGATCCAAGAGCCATCAAACCCCCATGCTGGCAGCATAAAATTAAGAGAGAGAATCAATGAACAGGACACCAAAGAAAAAAAATCACATTTGTAAAGTTGTGGGTATTAAAGGAAAGTGCATTGTCCAAACTGCTGCTAAAAATGGACGGACCGCAATATTCTCTCAGAGATAACTGATGACATGATTGCCATTGACATTTACGATCAATGGTGCAGACATTTAGATACAAATGGGAGGCTATTTGCATGGGTGTCTATCTAGCCAGTAGCCATTAATCATGGCATAATTGTGAAATTATAACACAGAAAGAAGAAAAAGGAACAGTGAACGTATCTCTTTGCTCTTTCAGGACTATTAACAAAATGAAAAAAAAAAAGAAAAAGAAAAAAAAAAACCTCACAGCTTATCTTCTTTCTATGGCTTCAGCTTCTCGTTTAATTATGGATTTTGAACCAACTCATATTTGCCGTGTAAAAGGGATACACTGAGGAATGTCTGGGATGTGTGCTTAAAAATGGTTTAACCTACTGTCCCAGTCTTGGCTTGCTTGAAGGAACAGCCATAAAGTAGCAGAAATATCTGGTTAGACTTTAAAAGGGATCATATTGCAAACCATGAAAATCTACAGATGTCCATGTTATATTCTGAAGCTTGCTTTGTCGGTTGAGATTTATCCTTTATAACTTTTCCCTGCCCTAACTGATATACATACACATTTTATCCAATCTTTCTCTACCACAAAATATGTTGAAAAATAAGTAAAATCTTATTCTATACAGTACAAATGAAAGGTAAGTTATTACCTTATTCACAAGTGTAGCATTTCTACTGGACAAAAAAAGTCACTTATAATATTGCACTGTTATATTTCATAGAATGTTTCATCACATAATGTTCTTAGCAGTTAAGCCATGTGAAGCGTTGTTCTGGGTTAATTAGACATCATACCACTAAAGATGGGTAACATGGTTGCTCCACCCATATGGCATATGACATTATCTTCACACCTTGTTGGAGATATAATTATGTTAAATAACGAATTTGGTGTATTTGTTTTGTTATGGCAACTTTATTTTTTGGGACTTTTGTTCTGATAAATTAAACGATAACTGTGAACACATTGGGTAATTTGAGATGGCACCTTATTAGGGCTTTTTGGTTGTAGAAATTTGGAAGATGCTTTTTCAACCATTGTTCTGCGTTGTTCACCGCTATTTTCAGTTTCGCATTGTTCTCAATTTTTTGACTAACCCTCCTTTTGATGTGCACTGCTGCTTTCTCTGTTTCATCAATCGTCAAGAATAAATGACCGGTAAATACAAATGAAATGTTTGGATTAATCAAGGAAACAGATCACTCATTGGATGGATCTGCCTGAATGGATTACGGATTCAACTATTCGCTTGGAACAAACAATGACGACCCCCCTTGTCTGCTGCCTTCTCCGTTCAATAAGGTATGGTAGGGTTATTAACCTGCCACATTTCGTTTGAATTACACAACCCAATGCATCTGAAACTGCAGCACAAGAGGCTATTAGAAACTGGATTTAAAATGTATTGAAGAGTTGAATTATCGAAGTCACACACCTGAAATTGGATTATGATTATTACGACACAAAAACGGGTGGAGCTGCCATTACCTCCTAGTAACTCTTTGAACTCATTGATTTTTTACTGGTTATCAAAATGACTGTGGTGTTATGTCAAGAAAAAAAACAAGTTCCACCCATCATTGGATTGATAATTGTGTTGTTTTTATTAAAACTGTTATTAGCGCAGCATATTTCTCCATGGGAAGGCAATTCTCAGGTCAACTGAGAATAAAATCTTCACGGACGTAGACCATAAAACCATCCATATGCAACCATTCACACAGATATAGACTGTGTGCAAAACTAATTAATGTGAGCAGTACTAATGGTTAAATATAGAACTACAGAAAGCAACTCTGTGATATGGAATGAAACTGGTAATAGTTGCGTTACTATGGAACTTTTCAGAGCAGGGAATCGAACTCTAATGAGGGACATCGGGTACAAGCAGTCATAGAGGGACAGGGGATGACCCAGGCTTGCCCGTGCTCTGCTTCTGCCCCTCAGAACATGAGAGAGTGTTCATATGAAACCCATACCAAAATAAATATATAATAAAAACAAAAAAGCAGTCAAGAAATCATGCAGATGATTTGGAGTCTAAAGAGGCATGGGAAACACAGAAACTGTATGATTATATTGGTTCAATCTTTTCCCTGTCCCTGCAGCTTTGTCAAGACCTGTTACACACCAGTTCCTCCATTTTATTGGAAGGGCTCCTTTTCAGAATTAATTTGCGGCTTGTGTAGTTTTTTACCCTGACTCATTCCCCTCAGGGCAGCGCCGCGGCGTTAGCACTGCCGTGTGCCACCTTGAGGAGACATGGATTTACATCCTCATCGTCTTTCCCATCAGTAGTCTGGGGTTCCATATTTGGCCTCAAAGATAAGTGAATCTGTTTAGGCAAGTGGAAAGTGTGAATTTTTTTGTCACTCACGGGAGGGGGTGATGGGGGGGGAGGGAGGGTGTTACTCCATTGGTGTGAAGAAAAAAAAATAAATCTAGGTTAAACAGAACGACAGCATTTATATTGGATGGACAAAAATAGAGCAACTTTAAACAGTGGTATGGATGCTTTGAAGAAATAGCTCTCTCACTTCATTACATATTCCCCAGGTCTGATAAACTTTGCAGAGATGACAGTCATTTTGATTAGATGATGGATTTGCTCATAAGCACATTTCTCATGGAGCAGCACTTCACAGATTTAGTCCTGGGGGGGTCCTGCATCCACCGCTTTCCCTCCCCCGGCTGAGCTCTTCATTAGTTAGGTCTGATTGAGCTGTTAATTGAATGCTGATCTGAGTTTGACATCATTTAACAGGTATCTGCTGCTAGCCATTTTGAACAAAAATGCATTGTTTACTGATACAGAGATGCAAGCCGTTGCATTTCTTCATGTCATGTTAATTTTTACCCTTTAACCAAATTAGCTCTTAATTCATTTTTAATATAAGGCCTCAAACAATTAAAAAGAGATCATACAGAAGACTATATTCATAGGGCAATATATGGTTGAAGAAAAAGTTAAATAAACTCTATAGGTCCAACACACACACACACACACACACACACACACACACACACACACACACACACACACACACACACACACACACACACACACACACACACACACACACACACACACAGAGCAGTATAGACAGTGCAGGGTGAACTGCCAGACCATGGACTTTCCTGGGCATCAGAGCATACTCTCTCAGGAGTGGTTCTTCTCTTAAGTTAACATTCAACATAAAACTTAACTTCAGACATTAGAGCCGATGTACATTTTAAATACAATGTAATAATAAAGCCCAGTCAATTTTACAACTGCAATGGGAAACCAATAAGTGTAACAGCAGCACTGGGGCTGAATTTAAAATCTTATTAAAATTTAGTCAGAGATGACTAAAATCTGAATCCTTAATTAACTCAGTTGAGCCTAGCTTACCCTGTGTTGTTGTAGGGGACAGTTTATGTTTCAAATGATCAAATCCCTCCAACCAAACTCAAATTTTGCTCCTCTTTATTGAAGGTTGCTTGTCATAGAGCAACCTCCTGTTGGCAAATAGGAAACCGAATCATCAATACAAGTTTATGGCTGTTCTCAGAATGAATCAGAATGGTATTTGCAGTAATATTGCAAACATATTCGGTCCTGCGATACCTTAATCATCTCATCGAATAAAAGAATGAAGTAAAAAGCTTTGAAAACCTGCTGTTGTCAAGAAAGCCCCTTCAAAGCTCCTCACTTTCATAATTTCAGATTCAAAAGCAGATAAAGCACATGTTGTTGGAAGACATCAGCGAAAAAAATGAAAAACTGGAGTTTCATATTGCCCCAGGAGTCAGATGCTGAAGACTTACCGAAAACGCCAGGGAATTACTTGTAACCAAGGTGACACTGGACCAGGGAAGCAGCAAGGAAGATGAAATTCAGGAATTCTCAACCGATGGATTGCATCCTTACATCCTGGAAAAATGTTAAAAATGCATAATTGCTGATTCATTTCTTAAATATTGCTGTGATTCAGAAGATAAATAAATAAATGTCTTAACCATGCTTGTCGATTGATTGACTGTTGTGTTTACCTTAAGCTGTAATAGCGCCACTGTGACTTGCTTATTAATCAATGTTGCTCAGATTGAAATGTGATATGGGGCAATATTAGCCTTTGCAGCCACAGGAGGCAGTGCAGGGGCATGGTGGACCTAAAGCTGCAGCCTACATGCAGCTTTCTAATTGAGGTCCCACATTAATTATTAAAACTGATGCACACAAACACCTGCCTTTAGGCTTCGGGGACAGTGTCGAAAACAACCATGCCTTTATGAAAACAGGAGTACAGTTCATTTGGGAATTTAACCTATTTTAATGGGGACATTACACTCTGCATCCTCTTGGAAAAACAAATAATTTGTTTGGATGTTGTTGTTGAAGTATTATTATCTTAAATTATTATTATTATATATTAAAGTATTATTATTATATATATAACCAGACAAATGACAAATATCGTTATTGAATAATACATTTATCAAAGAAATCCCATGCCTTGGTATATAACAACTAACAGATACATAGCATGCATTAAATAAAATGAATACTAAAATAAGCTGTTTTCATTTCATATGAATACGATTGTGAGCTTTTTGTGGCATCGTAAACCAAGAACTCAAATGTTACAATGATGATTAAGAATGTACATGGATTGTATTCAAGCAGTTCGGTTTATACAGCAAACATTTTTTCCCTGGTAACAGACAGTTGGTACAGATGGCTCAAGAAAGGAAAGCGCAGATTTTTCAGAGTCACACTTTGGCCTACAGGGGGCAACACAGTCATAAACAGAAAGAG
>CM040746.1:35542211-35644711 GCA_022829145.1 Albula goreensis | reverse complement strand
TGAGTGACTTTAGAGATCGTTATGTTTTTTATCTCTTATAAAGTGTGGCTGGGGCCTTATGGAGGCCTGTGTTGCAGAGTCCCAGAGTAGAGGCTGGGTAATGACACAGTGATAATGATCTAGAGACAGGGCCGAGACCGCACCAGCAGTTAACACCCTCGCTGACAGAGCACTCTTCCTAGTGCCCACATTCACTCTATCCAATCATGTCCTGTGTTGAGGCTGAATGTTGGTAATCTCCTCTCCTCTCCTTTTTTAATGACACATCAGGAATGCAACATTACTCCTTCAGTGTGTCAACAGTGTATGTCCTCTTACTTATCTAAGAAGTTGATGAAAATTCTGCATCAAAAAAAAAAGTTTAACCTAAATTCTTTCAGGTGAGTGCATATGGATTTTGCTGCAAGTTACCAGTGTAGCAACAGAATTCTCTGTCCCAGTAACTAAGACCTCAGCACTCACAAATGATTGTTAATTAGTTCAATAAGCAATATAAGCGAAGACTGATAAATTGGTGAACTGAAAAAAGCTAATTTATCAAGTGTAGCACGAAGGGAATATCTATGTTTAGAAAACCATAAGGCGAATTCAGTTCTTTGTTCATTACATTGCTTACAAAAAGTTATTACAAGTTTTCAGACCTGTCATACTTGAGTTTGGTCACTAACAGATGTCTAAATTATTGTTAAATGGAAAGTCTGAACTTCTTGAGAGCAAGTTGAAAAGGAGCAACCAGAGTTTTTTAGCTTTGGAGTTTTTTTGGAGTTATATAGCGAGTGCAGTAATTGACTCCTTGACCAGTATGGAGTACCTAAGGAGCTCAGAGCCAAAACCTGTCTCACACAGTCAGATAAGAAATCCTGTCAAGGGTTGAAGGGTCCAGCAGCTTTTGAGTGCATGAGCAATATCTCTACTGTGTGGACATGTTAACTTGCTTAATGAGTAACAGTGTGGGTTTGGTTTCTTTGGCTTTAACATTGCAGGCATGTATTCTACTCAAACAGCCTTGTCTGGAGAAAACTTTAAAGTGTTTTATGGTCTAACTTTTGTGTCTGCGTTAAGTCTCCTGTCCTGAAATGACAGAATTATTCTTAATATTTAGTATCACTGATTGTTGTTTTGACCTTCACTCTCTCATTTATTTATTGCCATCAAGTAGATTCTTAATGGACAGAATCTCATGAAGAGTGCCACTTTCTGCAGTGCAAGCCTGACAATAATCATGTTTAATAAAGCAATTGATGACTAATTATCAGTCCTGATTAATTTATTAATTTATCAACCTGCATTTGCACTTATGTTGATTCCAAACTACACCAAAAGCACAGAAGCAGAATGATAAGTACAATGATTAAGTGTATGAAGTTATTCCTTTTCATTCCTATCATGCAGGGAGTCAAGGGTAAAAATGATAAATAAATTACATAACTGAGCATTCATGGGCTCTAAGCCAATACAAAAATAAAAATACATACAGTCTAATGCAGCCCATTAGGAATGGTCCTACAAACCCCTTCATTTAGACATACAGTGAGCAATAGGATAATGATGAATGATAACAGCACATATTATTGAGCGACCTACGATTAATTGCACAGATGTACAAACTGTTGTCACTCAGACAATGGCGGAAGTTGAGAGAAGACACAGAAAGGAGTGCTGTTGTTGCTGTTTTCCGCCAGCTTAGGTAAGTGTGGAACATAAGATTTATAATCAATGGCTGCGCTTGAGGAACTAGTGGTGTGGGGACAGTAGCGAGGTCGACCTAAGCAGGCTGGCACTGTCTGAAAGCACAGCGCATCTATTCAGCCCTGCCACTAACTTGGGAAGATGTTATTTATTATACTGCGACTGCTCAGCTCTCTTCTTTAAATTTGTATGGAAAATCAATCTGGTTCAATTGGCAAATTGCCCGCCACCCACATAAATCCAGACGAGACAGTGGTTTTAATTGACACTCTGCTGGCAAATAAACCTAATGAAAACAACCATGCAGTTTATTAGTCAAAAGCAATTAGAATCAAACAATAAGTGTGCTTGTGTGTGTGTGTGTGTGCGTATCTGTGTGCCCATGTTGCATGACTGTTTATTTTATTTTGTTTTTTTTTTTTTATTTGGTGGTGATTCTGTTTTGTTTCCGTCCCTTGGAGTAATCAGAAAGGCAGCACATTGCACGTTCGAACATACAAATACAGCGCAATCACATTTGTCGATCCTTGTCCTCCCCCTGTACTGCTTGTGTGATGAATTGGTGGAATAGAGATGTGGTGCCGACTCAAAATCTGAGCCGTCCGCGTCATTGAAATATCAAAACGTAATTTCTGTGACTGTTTTCGCATTACATTCTCTAGCCTCTCCGCTGACATTTGTCCATGACAGTGCCTGCATTCGTGTGACACAGGCAGTGTGCTTCATGCACTGCTGTAGGCTATTGTATGCAGAGTTAATTTCATAGGACGGTAGAATAACAAAGAAAGAAAGGCCTCTTAAAACTGAGCCACCCCATTTAGTGCAGCAGTTTACCCATAAGCAAAGACATGGCACGGAAGTTCTACCGGTCTAATGGCAGAGACACAAAACATTCTAGGTATCAATGGAAGCATTCATCTACAATCCTGTAAGAGCATGTCTCAATTAGATTCTGTGTGGATCAATCGTTTGTACTCACAAGAAAATGGTTTGTATTATATATAATTTGTATTATTCTTTCCCTCTCTCCTTTTATGTGACTTGGGTTGACATGATCCAGATAGAAGGAAGCAATTTTCAGAATATTAGAATTATTAGTACAATGTTAATGCATCAAATAACATAGTTTGACCAGTAGTAAAAAAGAAAGCCCGAGGGTGTTCGAGTGCTGTTACAGTAACACAGAGCAGGGTCCGCTCTGGAGAACAGGAAACAGCAAGCTTCAGCGGCGCAACGGCCTGCTCTCATCATCATTCATGATATATTTTTATATTTCCATGAATTCACCTACAGTATTGGGACGACATGTATGGTACAGGAAGGCGGGTTATGCCCTATAGTATATCACTGAGAGTTAGGGTCCTTTAAAGATGTCCAGTACAAATTACCCCAATGATTTTTCATTAGTCATGTTTCCCAAAGGGAACTGACAGACCACATAGGGGTGAGGCAGGAGAGAAGTGATGGGAAAAAAGCCTCCCTTGACATAGAGGGAAAGACGTCCCCGAATGCTGTGGGAAAATTAGATATGTAGCCCCGCATATATCAGGATGTAAACATGTAACAACAATTTATGAGTGCTTTCAGGTGGGTTGTGGAGTAAGTGCCTCTTGGTGATAAAGCTGGGGGTGTTGGGGGGCGGGTCCTACAGCTGTGTCTTAAAGCCCCAGCCACACTGTCATCATCAATGGCCAGAGGTCCACATTCACAAGGCAATGTCGCAGTCAGGTCTACCTTTGCTCTACGACTGGCTCTTACTCTCTTGTCACAGAATAAGAAGGGTTAAGTCAGTTTAGAATCCTCACCCTCATCATCCAATCAGCAGCCTCCCCTGGCCTCGGTCTATTAACTAGTTCTATTGCCATGGATACCTCTTGGACTATAGAATTAGTAATAAAACATCATGAAGTACCATACACTGATGACTTAATCGACTGATATATGATCATTTAGCTATTGCTTTATATAGCTGAAATTTCAAACATGAATAACCCAGGGTAAAACTAGTATTTCAGACATATTTGCTTTCAGTTTATGTAAAGTTGCCCTTGGCTTTCCACGGACTCTGAACTGGTTGTCCCTACTTGTAGCATTCCTTTGCAAATCCTGCTGTGAGGATGTGAATTGACCACTGTGTGTAAAGCTCCATACGATTTATAAATCACACAAAAGCAAACAAAAAATTCTGTTGAGAAACCAATAGTTTACAGGAGACAAGAAGTGTGAATGTGCATGTGCTCTATGCAACTTGAAAAAAAAAGTCTTTGAGCTTATTTACTATGTATTGCATTCCTGCCTTAATTTTTGCACATTCAACATACACTGTATACACTAACTGGATTATCACAAATAATACTATCATTGTAGTTTTGTGAATTGTGGATAATGCAACTCCAACCCAGTATATGTATTCATGGGCACACAGACACACAGACACACAGACACACACACACACACACACACACACACACACACACACACACACACACACACACACACGCACACACACATCCAAATTACTGGTATTAATATGAAAGCACTTTACAGGAATGACTGTGGACCATATGTTTCACACAGGTAAGTGTGACTCAAAGACAATGCCGCCCCCCTCCCTTCCTGCAGTCCTTCAGCTTCTCATGGCCCTGTGTTTCAGTTTTTCTGTTCTCTACTCACCATCTCGAGAGACAGCGCTCTTTCAGATGGTTTCTGTCAGATCAATGCCTCTTATGCCACAAAGTGTCAGAGAGGAAGAAAAAAACATTTTCCATGAATGTCACATTCTACACTTTATGAACCCTCTCTAGACAAAATATGTGAATGCCGGCTTTGAGCTTAACATTGCAGCTTTACGGGGCCTTCATTACCACACAAACACAACCTGCTCTTACCTTGCTCCAGTGCCAACACACATTCATGCCCTATTTTGATATTCTACATTTGACACAATTATGTCACATAAACATGCCAAATCGTCTGGGAAATCGTGTATTTTATTGTTTACACACCCACACACCCAAGCTCAAGATTAGTATCACATTTTGATAATAACAAACAGAAACCTAGATGTAGAAAAATGAAATAATCTACTTATAAGCTAAAGAAGAGTCAAAAAGAGCCTAACTCTGAAAAACAGACCACACTGAAGAGAAGAATGTTTTTAATGACTACAAGTTCCATGTGTTTTGAGGAAAAAAAAGGTCATTAAACCAATGTAGGTTCAACTTCATTAAATTATTAGACATATTAAATATTAATCTGAAGGAATAAGGGCACGCACTTGGGTTTTTAAAAACATGAACGGCCACCCATTGGGCTGCCTACACCATTGCACTAGCGCAGACGCCCAATCACTTCAAAGTGAGAGCATCATTAATATAGATGTGTGGGGATTGGCCTTCATTTATTCAATATGTACCTGAATAAAGCCAAATATGATTCCAGAGCTTCAGGTGAAATGTTTTCTCTCACACAGTACACTTCTGGATCTGCCAGACATTCCAAGGTTTTTGTGTCATTATATGATCTGTTATTATCATGAACAATGCACCCAAATACAATAACACTCATGGCTAAAATGTGGTGAAGATCTTCTGATCTTTTTTTTTTTTTCTTCAAAAATATAGTTTTAAAAAATAGACTTTGCCCTATAAGCTAACAGCTATGGTGACATTCCAGATTATCTCGCACCTGTCACATGTGAGAGTGGAGTCATGAATTTAGATTCAGGAAATAGATGATGATTTTCGACTGACATATTTTTTACTATGATTGAAACTTGAAGACCTCAAAGCAACCTGAGGTTTTTGCTATGGTTTAACGTCAAATCAAATGTGGGTGCAAAATGAACCACACACACACACACACACACACACACACACACACACACACACACACACACACACACACACACACACTCATTATTTGTTTCTTATTGTTATTTATTTTTTATGTCAGACTGTTGGAATTTTCTGAATTTGACATTCATCAGCATGTACCAGTGAGAGGCAGGCAAGCGCATCCCCTATGCAGACAATGCCCACAATCAACATCAATAACAGGACAACTGAGAAGGACTGTGCTCAGGAATATCTAAAGGGCGCTAGGGGACACAGTGACACAGTGTCACATTGGACTGACATGGGCTAGCTCATGAGAAGAGCCAGTGACAGGACCTCTAAAAGACAGACAGACAGGGGAGGCCATTATTTTCCAGTTCTGGCTCATTATGACTGCGATCCATTCAAAGTCCCTCATTGAATTCAAGGTCCAGAAATAAAGCAGCTCACATCTCCCCTCATTAAGATCAGTGTGACAGATGTAAGCAGGCCCACTGCTCATTAATTCAGATGTTTTACTTCTATTCCAGTCAGGCCTTGTCCAACAAGCCTTGTCCTGTTTTTTCAAAATCTTTTCAAACATTTAATCTAATATTATCATTTAATACATTTATTATTTATTTATTATTTTTTTAACACATCCATTAACCCTGCACCAATTACAGCACTGCTTGTCTTGTAAGCCCATTGGTTAGTTCTGTGGGGAGATCAGACAGGAATCTTGGCCTCTTGCTTTGCTCTGTGCCAGATGTCTCACTCCATGAAATGGATTCAGTCCACCCACAAACTTTGATGATGTATTATCTACTTGGATCATGTCACATGACAACATCCAATAGCCGGCATCTGAAATGAGAAACAGACACAAACTCCATGACATTATTCTGTAATCACACTGGACACGGGAAGTGATACAGCAATTACTTCTGGATCAACATTAATTGGAGCTGGAGCTAGTTAGCTGACAGATTACTGCCCGCTGCAGAAAGAACACTGTCTGTCGTAATCGCTTGCATCAAGACCATGGGTCTTTGAAGCCAGCAATGCTTAATTTTGATCACATTTTTTCACCCAAAGGGTCTCTGTAATTGGAAAATCACTTCCATCATGTTTTCAAGACGTATCCCATAATGTTTTCATGAATCAAGTGTTGGCATGTACATTTAAGCATCATTATTCTATGGACCCCAGTCTCCACCCACCTTATTTTACAATTTCTGCACTCAGAGAAATGGAATACATCATGATATAGTTTCACTATTTTGCAAATACATTTGTAAGAGATATTTACAATACATTAAAACATTGCACATTTCTGTTAAGGAGAATTAAATGACTATGTATTTCCACATGTTCAATGTTCTCAAACTCTTTTCTTCTCATTATTATTATTAGGAATTCAGTCCTAGCAGCTGGTGGCTAGTCATGACTGAGCTGGTTAAGCTTTAGGTAGTTGTTAAGTTGTATGTGAGGGGGATGGATCCCAACGTTTTTTAAACTCTGAAAGGGATGCAAAGGGGCAAGCGAATGCTGTGCTAGCATCAGTCTGTAGCTGATATTCTGAACAGCAAAACTTATTTTTTTCAAATACGTGTTATTACTATCAAGCTGGGGAAACCTGAGGCCGAGAACTGATTTTCTCCAGGAAAATAGAGTTAATCATTTTGAAGAGCAAGATATTACATGACAAAAAAGGTGCCCCGCCATCCCTATTTGAGAAAGTGTGTTGTCTAATTGCTGCATCAGCTTCCTGACACCAGCTTGGTCCCTCTTCACCCCCTGACAGATAGCTTGATTTAGGTACTTGCATGCATGGGCCCATCGAAGTCTGCTCATGAACCGAGCGTGCCCTGAAAATGAAAAGCATGCATTAAGCAATCTCGGCCTGCTTGGAAAAGGAGCTCTAATTTTTCACTTCTTGCAATATCCATCCTATCTCTACCCCCCCCCCCTTTTCATATTGTAATCTAGCTAGGCTGTAGCCTCACAATCGCTGGGAGTCTGTATTTTGATGGATTCCCTGTCTGCTTGTTATTCAGTGTGTCGGGATATTCTGGCCAAGCTTCAGCAGGAAAGCCATTGCTCACGCCTTTTCAAACGCAGCCATAGGCGGATGGAGCTCAAACTGCCATCCACCATCTTCCAGTCCTGACCCTGGAGCGTGTACTTACAGTTACTGGGGACGGGCGTGGAGAATGACCGGCGACCAACAGTCCCTCAAAGCCAGGTGGTTATAGGCGGAGGGTATTGCCGAGCATGAATTTAAAAAAGAGCGGAGAGAAATCGATGGCGATGTTTTGAGAAAGCGGGGTTTGACCGGGTAAGAAGGAAACAAATGCAGAGATAAATGCTTTTGAAAATGGCTCCCTCACTGCCCTCCGACTGAAATGCAATGAGATCACTGTGCTGCTGAGCATCGGTGATGGATGATTGAGTCGGAGAGATATCCCCACAGATATTTTATTTACTGAGCAGATATTCAGCCCTGTATGCCTAAACACCGAGCAGTATGTCTCGCCCATTCCCAAAGTTAAATTTCAACTTTAATAATCACCATTAGAGTAATCATCATTTAATAAAGACATTCAAGCCAACAAGATCAGCTAATATCTACATCTGTTATCACCCCACACACAGACGCTGATGACATACAACTGGAAGGAAGTAGCAATCAAGGGTGTTGCTGCTCTTCTGACCTGTTAATTATCTGAGTGAATTCATTTATATTAATTAGATTTTTTAAAAAATAATTAGCACTAGTATGCGTAACAATATTTGATAAATCATACTTTCATAGAATCATGAAAAAGTGGCATTAGCTGCATGCCTGTATGATTTTTTCTTTCTTTTCTAAAAAAATAATTATATTGTTTTGGGCAAAGATCAATTCATCGTTAAATAAAACATGTTTTTTGTTGTAATTGGCTGTTCTAAATGTATCTTTGCATTGCATAGTTTTAATTAGTGCTGTAAACTAGCTGCAGAGATTCGGAGAGTTTCTTCCTCTGTAACAATTGTTTATTCTTAGCCTATAGCATCAGCATTTTGATTAGACGATGTTTTGCACCCCCTCTGTGTTTTTCCATGTCTTCATGTCTCCATCAGCTCTGTTAGAGGTTGAGAAACCATGATAATTCTCTCCCATCACTGGTTCTGCATGCCATTCCAAGCTCTTTGATTCTTAAGAGTTATCAACAAATAACCTTTCAACAAATAACCTTTCATGATAGAGTTTTTTATCCACATGTTTTTTTTTTTCTTTATTTGTAAAATTTCTAATTCCAACTTGCAATGGTAGCCCCATCATGTTGAATTCATCCTTTGTCTATGCATAAGGTTTGTTTAATTTTTGTATGTATTTATTTATGTATGTATTTTTTGGCACAGCTCCTGTAGTTTCAGTAGCATTGACTCATAGGCAGTTTGTCTCTCAGCACTGACTTGTATATTGATCATATTGTTTTTATCAGTCAGTTTTCATGAATCAAGTGTCGGCATGTACATTTAAGCATCATTATTCCATGGACCCCAGTCTCCACCCACCTTATTTTACAATTTCTGCACTCAAAGAAATGAAATAAAACATGATATATTTTTACTATTTTGCAAACACATTTGTAAGAGATATTTACAATACATTAAAACATTGCACATTTCTGTAAAGGAGAATTAAATTACAATTTCAATTTTCTCAAACTCCTTTCTTCTCATTGTTATTATTAGGAATACAGTCCATTTTTAACTCAAAAGGCACTCAATTAAAATGTAGTATGCCTCATAAAATAATATACCTGATGTTAGTGAATCGTTCCCAGCAGAGGAGCAGCTGGTGGCTAGTTATGTCTGAGCTGGTTAAGCTTTAGGTAGTGGTTAAGCTGTATGTGAAGGAGATGGATCCCAACGTTTTTTAAACTCTGAACTCTAAACTCAGCTAACCATTGTGCTTGTAGTGCACTCACCCGACAATACCTCTCACACTACAAATATACAGTGTCAAGGACATTTCTGACACAGAATATATTTGGATGTGAAAAATTATTTATTAATGACTTTCTTTTTAAACCTGCAAAATTAAGGTTTTTAATCCTTCCACTGAAACATTGAAAACAGTTTGGAAATAAAAAAAGATGGGTGGAAAGTAAAAAGATGATGTATGATGACAGGGTAGTTTTCTCAGGAATAGGCAGAAATTATCCATTGGAATATAATATATTCATATGTCACATTGTACCTGCACATTTCTGTAGATTTATTAGTATAAATGCCATAATTTGTTTACTCAGATGTATTTACTGGAGCAAGCGCAACTGTGTCATTCCACTGAATTTTGGAAAACAAGTCAAAGGTGTAATTTTCATCTCAGAAAATGTACCATATAGCACTTGCAAGAGAAATATGTTGTCAAATATCTCAATTCCCCTAAGAGAAAATAAGTTGTCAAGTCTTTCATTTTCCAGGGACAATGTGCTAATGGGATTTCACCAGGGATCTGCGACACCCTACCAGTACATGGGCTCCTGAACAAGGGAGGAGACATGTTTTGATAAGGTGAGACAGAAACCATGGAACTGCGGTGCTTTCGGATTTTAGCGCCGTAGGATCCGGTGTGTTAATAGATCCTCGGAACACAGGCAATTACTTTCGCTGGTCCTGTTGTAATGCCTGTCAATAGGTGACAGACGTGCCCCAAGCCACAATAAAATAAACCCAAGACAGCGTTCTCTCCTGGGCCAAACAGCCAGGAGAGATGAAGACCCGGTCACCCCCGCCCAGAATGTGGAGGAGGTGGAGGCAGGGATGGGGTGGAGGAATGGGGCTCCCCAGAGTTGGATCATCTCTTCAGGGGGACGAGGTGAAGGGCCCACTGGTGGGGATCGATGAACCGTGGCAGGATGCCGCCAGAAAAGGAATGACAGAAAGAACCCTGAGCCTTCTGGGTAACATGTACATTCTAGGAATGGGTTGAGGGGCAGATGGAACGTCACACCACAGACAGCCGGAACGTCACACCACAGGAAGAGTCAGCCCCCACAGTTGGCTGGAAATTTGACTGAAATCAATTGACGCTGTCATCTGGTTAAGTATATAGATGTTGCTGGTGTTAACATTTTCAGTTGTTCACTTTTGCACATGGCAGACAGTTGAGGTGTGAGTTTTTGTATGATAAATAAAATAATGTACTATATATGAAATGTGTTTGGCACAGATGGCTTGCCTTTTCAGGCTTTAAATATTTCACGCTTTAAAAATATATATAAATACCATTTCTTGGTTTTAAATATTTCACATCCTGTTCAGTTTTGTTGTGTGTATGATTGTGTTTTGCAGGAAACAGTAGTCTCAAAACCACAAAATAAGCATAAATATTTCAACAGAACAAATAATAAAGTGCACATGCAGAGAGCTTTCTGTCAGGGGCAGAGACGAGCTGCCAATCTGACGTGACAGCAAGGAAAGTGGCATATGAAGAATGACAAAGTGCAGCAGACAGTAAACCAGTCCCAGCTGACCAACGGGGGAAAAAATAAAAAAACAACAACAACAAAAAAAACAGACCACTCTCTCCCAGTCAGCACTAAAGTCACATCTTTTTTTCTCTTCCTCGAGTTGAGTCCTTCAGCATTGTTTTTATTTTTGTTTAGTTAAATAGGTTGTACAGGAGTACAGCAATTAATTATAATAATACGAAACACAAAAACACAGTTGGTCACCTCAGCTTGAACTGTGAGTGGAAACAAAAAAAAATCCATTTTGAGATTCACTGCAAATGTCAAATATTAGCCAAAGTGAGTAAGATATATCTGAAAAAGATGCATGCAGGAGTTCTTATTGTTTAAAATCATATCCAATTTATGGGAAACGTATTTATGTTTCTTTTATTGATCGTAAATTGCATAAATGGTGAAATATGTCTGTCCTTGTGTGGCTGCTGCTCTAAATTCAGCTGTACTTGCACTGTCCCTGTTGAGATGTTATAATAGCAGAGCTGGGGCAATACAGACAGATGAGCTATTTATTATTTTAACAATAAAATTGCTGATTCTTAACACAAAACTAAAAGTAAATTATGTCGATTCAAAAACAAGAGAAATTAGGAGTGGCGCTTTATCTGTAGCACAGCTTTAGCCCTTCTTGGAAAGCTGTTCAACAAGATTTTAACTTAACTTTGACTTTTTTAACTTTACTGGGATACCAGACCATTCTTCAAGACGGAAAGCCTTCAGTTCTTTGAAAAAAGAGGCAGGTGGGAATCTATTCTGCCTCAGAATTCCACAGTGTCCAATGAAAGTTCAATGATGTATAAATCAGATCCTTTATGACATCATAATGGCTGACTTAAGTTTGTAGTCATGAAACCACTCTTAGTTGTGTGTATGGAAACATTGACTTTTAATATGGGAATGATATTTGCATCATAGGGAGTATCTGGTCGCCTAAATGGCTCTGTTTTCCTGGCTGTAATTCACCCATTAAGAGTAATAATCCATTATCCAGTGACTGTCATGATAAGGACACCTACCATAAGAGGCCCACCACCATGTTTAATGTCTAGGAACAGGCAATGCAGACTGGCAATCTCTTTGGATTCCTCCAAGCACAAACCCATCTGCATGAAGAAAAATATTAAAAGCATACTCATTAGAGCATTTTACAATCTTCTACTGCTCACAAGTCATTACAACAGGTTTTTATCTGCTCCTTATGGCACACAATGACTCTATTGTGTGTTTGTGTGTGTGTGTGTGTGTGTGTGTGTGTGTGTGTGTGTGTGTTGTGTGTGTGTGTGTGTGTGTGTGTGTGCGTGTGTGTGTGTGTGTGTGTGTGTGTGTTTAGTATATACATATATTTCAAGATACTACAATGTTACAAGGTGCTACAATTGTGAAGATACCACAAGTATATCACTATTTTGGCTGTTATCTGATCGTTTTTTCAGGCCATGAGAAACCTTTAGTTGTACTACTATAACTTCCTATCATGGAATTTAAACTTTTTAGACCGATAAAAGTGATTGAACTGCCACAGCGCACAGTGAGGGTTTGTTGAGCCGAACTATGCTCCATTTAAGAGCTAAATTAGCTCAGCTCTTTTAATTATACCCCCCATTTAGAACTTGAGGTTTAAGTTCAACCCTCTACATGCAACACATAGCAATTCAGAGATTGGAAAGCATTCTGTATGCTTTTATCCACTCTGTGAAATTATATGCTTAACAGGGGTGATCACATTTTCAATTCAAATTAGCCATGTGGGCAACTGTTCAATGTTATGAAGCTATTGGACTTTTGCAGTCACACATTTATATCTTTTCAAGGATATGACAGTCAGGTGTGGGGATGACACTCCATAACGCCTGCACACACACACACACACACACACACACACACACACACACACACACACACACACACACGCACACACACACACACACACACACGTGCACACACACACACACACGTGCACACACACACACACACACACACACACACACACACACACACACACACGCACACATGCACACACGCACACACACACAAACACAGAGTAGATTCTGCAAACATGCACACACAAAAACACAGAGTAGATTCTGAAACTATCAATTGAGCTGCATCCCTTCTAGTTGATACCATGAGACTAAAATATTGGAATACCATCGATTTATGAAATTAAATAAAACATTTTACAAATTGAGTTGCAAACCAAATTCTATAAAATGGAGTCACAAAGGAGGAGAAGTAAAAAATATTGGACTGCCACTCTAGCATAATAAGATTGTAAAACAGGCAAGGACTTAATATGAGAAATCAAAACATATGCTAACCTATTCACATTATGCCCATGCTACTTAAAAGTTGAGACATGACTACAATTCATTAATTTTTTCTTTAAATGTTAAGTAATAACACTGACATCTCAAAGGTGTGAGAAGAAGTAACTAATGTAGGAACCTGATAATGGATAAAACAAACATCATATCGCTGGGTATGCTTTAAACATGACTACAGATGTTCCACACTGTATCTTGCTCCCGTTGTACCTACTTTGGGTTAGGTAGGCCTGTGATGTTTTATGGTCAGCAGGGGGCAGACTTCTCTGTGGAGCGAACCACAAATATCCATTCCCATGTCCAGTTACTCTTGTATCTTATCCTGGCTAACTGTGGGCATCATAGATCTGCCAGCATCCACTGAGAAGAGTGGGAGGAGAACATGATCACTGACTGGACTCCTGTGTCCGAGTCTTTCAATCTTTAAATCTTTAATAATTTATTAATAACACATTTTTTTTCCCCGATTTTTTCCCAGTTTTTCCCAAACCGAATGTTCAACTGAACTAGTTGACCTCATGCAGCACCCACCCCAACAGCTCTGGGAGGAGAAGTCGAGCATGTGACTCCTCCGATTCACATGACGACACTCTCGCTTCTTTTCATGCTGCGGCTGTACCACTAACTGTACACTGCCTATGATGTCGGAGGAAGACATAGTCAGTGTAAAATCGGTGTTTTCCGCTGCGGGTGCCCAAGCATGATAGGGAGGGTGCTATTGCAATGAAACCAATTGAACAAGCTTAGCCGGCTTACCCTGTATCGAACCCCGGCAAGGCTGGCCAATTGTTGCCTCACCAAGGGGACCTCTGACCATGGCCAGCAATGGTGAGAATGGGGATTGAGCCCCCAACCTCAGGGGCCCAGAACAGGCTGCCTTAGTGATGATTCAGTGTCCTTCACAGCTGATGTGTGGTAGCTGTGCTGGAACAAAATGGCTGCCGAGCACTGCTCATGGGACAATGGCGTGGACTGCTCATCTGAGGTTACATACGGTGCACATACACAACAGAGAGGCAGAACCATGCATATTTTAACTGTCCTGAAGACTGCCTCCGTACTGCAACTTAATTATAAATGTGGACAGAAGTATACCACAGATGGCAAGCATGAAAATATATATTGACATGTGATTAAAATACTAAAGTGATATTAAACAAATTAAACAAATTTATTTTCATTATATCAATTTTTTTATTTTTAAAGGATAATTCAACACTTTTTTAAATCCAGATTAGTCTGTATATGGAACAGTAAGAAGGGCCTAATAAGTACATATAGATGAATAGCATATCTCTATGCTAACACTACACCGATCTGTACTGTGATCTCAGCCTCATTGTGATCTATCTCATGTCTTATTGTGTTGCTTTACTTCATTACTGCATTACTGCAAAAACCCTGCAAAGTGAGATTATTCCATGTTCAGATTTTAAGTCACATTAATGCAGATTCTAACTCCAAAATGAACTGGTGTGAAATACCTATATGACTCTCAAACGGCGCCACTTGTGTCATCACACCCACGCCCTCATAAAGAGGACAGTGCATCTAGCCACTGCTCCACACTACACAGATCACACCGTACTGTGAGAGAGCTCCTGACAGTTGATAATGAGAGTCCAGTGCTTGATTTTTGGGGGAACCTGCTGGATTCTGCTCCAGCACCTCATAGATTTGGGACCGCCATTCTTCCAGGATGTGGACCCCACACTATTCTTGTCAATAAAAAAAAAAAAAAAAAATAAATAAATAATTGTTGTTCAAAATGTGAAGTCACAATGCAGAACATAAATTAAATGAAATCCTCTGACTGTTTCCCCTACTGTCAAAAACCTGATTGGCTCATTTTCATGTAAAAACTGATGAACCTTCATAAGTTTAAACTACTGTTGTCTCTGACTCCAGGCCTGTTCAATTTGCATCATTTATTTCTTCCTGGGTGAGGGCTGGACAAAATTATTTCTGCTGCGACCACATTGCGGTGGAGTGCTGGCTGGGTAAGTATGCCATGCATGGCTGACCTGTCAGCTTTGGAAGTTGTGAGTGTGTATTGAGTGGTCAACTTTGCCAACATGGCTGCACGACAGTTGCGTTTGTTGTCATTTTCCAAACCGAAAAGTTTGCTGAATGAAAACAACAGTAAAACAAACCCTGAGCGGACCAGAGAACAAAAAGAGGAGAGTACTCTGCAGCAGTCTTCTGGTGGCCGGTGGAGGTTTTGTGTAGGAAGTTGTGTGTCTGTGGAACCGTTGCAGATTTAACCCCCTACACTGAGAGGGTCAAAGCCAACCGTGCCCCAATGTCACAACGTCCTGATGCGGTCCTGACAATCAGCTAATGGAGTAGGAAAGGCTCAAATCTGGGCCTGTAGCACTCCGACTGCAGTCCTGTTGATCACCAGCACTGACTGATGCCAGTTATACTTAACACTGACTGTCCGATAAACGCAGGTTTTACTTTTTGTGCCCAAACACAAAATACTGGGTGCTTAATGCAGCACATAATGGTTATAAAGGAAGAAAGGCCAAAATCAAAGTGATATGATTTCTGGGTGATTGAACACAGACAACTGTAAGTAGGCCAAATAAAGACATACATGTTTTATGATTAAATCATGCAAACACTTGAATGTTCCCCTCTTAGAATAGAAAAGGCTACATGTAAGGATGCATATTCATAACAGTGTAAATAAATCAAAATTAAATAGGCAGTAAGGAGGGATATGTTTTCTTGAAAATGCAATAAGAGCAGTTTCATTATATCAGAATGAATAGATTTCTGTCCCACATGGTCTCATTGCAAGATGTTATCAAATATAGATTTAACTGTGTGCATGATGCATGCAATAAAACAAATGGGAATAAAGTCAAAATTATGTTTTGACAATGTTAATTTCCACTCCCCATTACATTACATATTCTGATCTCTTCTGTAGTTTTCTTTTTTTCGTCTTTTGTAATTTATATGACTGAAGATATTAGCTGGGGTCTCCAGAAATGGTAATGAGAGATGATATATTAAACATTAAATTCCTCTTAATGCATTTAGATAAGGATGGAATTGAGTTTAAATGCCTGTAGGAGACTAAAAAGGAATAATGAGATTCCTCTTTCTTTCTCATCCTTCATGTCACGTGATTTACAACACAAAAGTATCATACCTTGAAAATAAAAAGGATCAAACAGAAAGAGATTTTGCCGAGCTATTGTTCTTTTCGAGCAGTTTGTCAAAGGGGAAGCCAGGAAAGGTCAGCCATGAATTAACTCTAATAGTTTGCATGTCTTTTTTCAGGGCAGAATAGTACAAGTTTATTATGATGCCACCATTGTACAATTTTGACTGCTATGTAATTATGTTGGCTTAATGTATTGTGTGCATTTCTCAATAGGGGTGGATTTATATACCAGGTCCTTTTCTGGACAAATGAGTACATATTGCGTTTCTAATTTATTATTTTTTTTTTCCTTAATCTGCTGTTTATATCCTCACAATTTTTCTCGTGAGGTTTTTGAAGACAAAAGCAAAACAACTTTCATAAGCAAAAGGAAAACATCAGTGCTGTCCATTTTTCAACATTACATTTGCTTTTCACTTTGTCTGCATTGAGCATACTCTTCTTTCACTCTGTGATTTCCAGTTGTGTGTCAGAATACACACACAACTGGATATGATTACCAGTTATACCATTTAACGAGGGCCGCAAAACTGCAAGAGGGTAGTCCCATTGTTACAAGCAGCTTCCATTTCTTTCAGACACCCAGATCATGTAACGAGTGTTGCGCCCCCTGCAGGTTGGGGCTTTTGGTAGCAGGGAGATCAGCATTTAGTCTCATCCTTGTGGATCTTTGGGGCATGTGACCTGTGGATAAGCAAAGCCCTCAGATTCTCATTAGCACCCGCCCTGCCCTGGGAGGGGTCTGCAGGTACTGCACTGACGGATGGGAAAGCTGGATCAAGCCCTTCCCTTATGAGTGGGGGAGTGACATCACTGCCGGCCTCGCGATCAGAGTGGATCTGGGGTGCGCACAAATGTCAGTAACACAGCAGGGGGTTCAGGCAGTTAACACAGCTTAATGAGCCTCACTCCCCCGACGTCCCTAACCTCTTTCTGAGAGGCAGGATAATTAAAAGGAACGCTTATGACGTACATGAAATACAAATGCAGACGGCCTGTGAAAGCCCAAAGAACAATTCAAACAAGGATAAATAATAATAATAATAATAATAATAATAATAATAATAATAATCATTCACCCGACAAGCTAGAATAAGGATCATATATGGATTTTGATATTACACAATATCTGTTCGATGTCTTATCTACTTTTCCTTTTCCTTATAGATGGTTTGAACTAAAATATCAAAAAAAAGTATATATAGAATGTCCACACACTGTAGCAATTTGTAGTGGTAATCATGAATGTTTTAGGCAAATTAAAGCTTATATTACTTTTTTGCTGCCGCTGTTTAATATTAATTGCACTGAACTCTGCTCTGAAATGTATGTTTTGTAATTATAAGCGTGGTCAGATCACTGATGACTGGCTGTTGTTGTGGGTGATCCTGATAAGGCTTTCTACAGACCCACTCCTGCACTGTGGAGGTCTGAACCTTTTAGCATTCCAGCTTGCAGGAGGGGTTATCCGAGTTCAAGTTCAGACAGACCTGCTCCCATTTATTCTGATATAGTGCATTGCCATTAGCCTTCCGGTCGGTTGCCATGAGGATAGCTTTTAGAATGGCTCAAGGGCAGGCCCATTGGAGATATAGCAAGGACAATAAAGCACGATAATTCTGTCAATATGTTATGAACCCCCAAACTGAGGATCACTACCTGCCATAACATATACAGCAAGACCAGTGTGCTCCGAATAATACGAGTAAATGAACCCCTCAGCAGTTGCTATGAATGCATGTTCAAATGTCACCTTATTAATTAACAAATAAATACCTTCCAAAAAATAGAAAAAAAATCCAATACCCTGTTGTACCACAATATTTAATATTGTATCAAATAAGGTTCAACATTTACAATAAAGTTATCCATAAACTGCTTCCTTAACAGAAAAGCCATCTACATCTCCTTTTACAACATACTGGCAGATATATTTCCTGTATATTCAATTCATATCTGTTAAGTTCAACAGATGTGATTATTTAGTTTTCCCCACGAATTGTATTTTTATTTTTATGTTTTCCCTACAGGCAAGCCGAGATGGAATACACAGCAAAAACCTGTGAATGAATGGCACGCTGGAATTCTATTAAATTACTCCCTATTCATCACCAGCCTAAAAGAGTAAATATTGTGTGCTGACAGCTTCCTTCATTGTCTCTGTTGTATGATCATTTAGCAGGAGTCCCGCAGTACAAAATTTGCATTATGTGGCATTAGTGGAGGGATTAGAAGACATGATTTATGCTTGCAAGATACTCTTCATTTTAGCAAATGAGTTTCTGCTCCCAGCTGAGCCATACAGCAGAGCCTGACCCTCCCTTAATCTCTCGGAACAGAAAAGATTGCCATCCTGTATCTCAGGGACCTTGTTATGCAGACCCCGATTAAGGCGGTGCACCTAAATTAACATTAGGTTGGCTGTCTGAGGATTGTGTTCATTACGAACTGTCAGCCCATCAGAAAGCAAAGGCCTTCTCGCGATGCGCAACTTCTTAACTTCTTCCCGCTTAATGACTGTTACAGTCATTGCGGAGAACAGAGGCCAAAAAAAAAAAAAAAAAAAAAAAAAATCAGGGGTTGTTGCAGTGATGTGATCATGTTTTTTTCCTCTCTAGTCATGATATCAGTGTGGAAATCGTTTCAGTGAAAAGCGAGAAGATGGATCAGTGATGGCCCCAACAAGGCAGGATGAGCGAGAGAGATTATGTGCCACTCGTAAGTCTTTATTGACCCCGAAATGGGCGGAGCTGTTATGTTCTGTCACTGACTTCAACTAATCAAAAAGATTTGCCATCTACTCTAAGCCACATGATTGGCTCGATGAAATGAGTTGAGAGACACTTAGAAGGAAGGATCATTTAGCCTTTAACAGGCATGGTGGTGAAGCTTATAACTGACAGAATGCTCCGGCCTGTAACTGTCAGCTTTCTACTTTATTGCCCAAAGCTAAGTGAATGCATGCAAACACACAGAACAATAAAGCTATGAAATACAAATACCCTGAAATGCTGTACTTTTCCTTTACCTGAGTCAGATAAGGTTATCAGGCTCATAACGGGGGACGTGACGAGAAGCTGAACAAATACTTTGGTAAGGCTAGCAGAAGGTGGTTTGTTGCATCTTTGACAGGTAGTATTGGTTAAGCTGTTAAGAGGTAGAGGGGTCAGAAGCATAAGAGAGGCAGTAATCAAACCCCTAACAACAGGTTAGGCTGACTACAGACAGCGCAGTCAGGCCTGTGACAGGGTAAAAAATTTACTGGAGCTTTAATAGGCAGGGTTGTGAAGCTATTAATATGTAGAGTGCTCAGGTCTGTAAACAAACGCTGTTGTTCAGGCTAAAGCAAGCAGGCTTGATGACCTGATAACAGGTAAGGTGGTCAAGGTACATAAGAGGAACAGTGGCCAGATCCTCATGTACAATGGTTGGTCTGGGACCTGAGAGAGGGTGGTCATGCTCCTAAGAGGAAGAGGTCAGAACCTGAACACCTACTTATGATGGTTAGTCTGGGCCCAGGGAGAAGGTGGTTCAGATCCTAAGAGGAAGAATGGTCAGAACCTGAAGGCGTAAATACGATGGTTAGGCTGGGACCGGAGAGAGGGTGTAAGGACAGGTGGTAAGGCCCAAGACAGGCGCTGAGAGATGAATGAATGATGAATGAGCTCCGTGGCCTTCGGAAGAGTCAGGCCAAAGGAGTCGGCTTGCAGCGTGAGCAGCCTGCCTATGGCATTATGGGATACTCAGGAATGGAGATTAATGGATTTGGCTGGGTGGCAGCGGTGTGACCGCGGTGTGCCGGGTGTAATTGGGTTGGGGCAGGTGCGCACACAGACAGCTGCTCACAGCAGGAGCCGATCGCACATCCCTGTCCGTGCCAGACGTCCTGGAAGCATGGATAATTTATTCACTATGGGCACAGACGTCCATGCCCTCCGGATGGAGAGGAGCAAAGAATTTTCCAAAAGTGCCTTTTGGGAAAAAAAGTATGAAGAAGTATGAAGTTCTCAAAGATCAGCATCCAGGTGTAAAATCACAAAATTGAATTTAAATTGCTTTCTTTTTTCATTAAAATCAAGCCTTTAAAAATGATACCTGGTTGGTTTTCAGAAACATTTATGTTCTTCAGTTACTTTTTGTGGCATGAAGAAAAATAAATCTTGTCATTTAACTTGCCGGTACAAGAAAGTTCACAGAAAAATTGCAAAAAAACCCATTTACCTGCCTTACATTTCTCATACACATAAATTAACAAAAATTTGGCTCTACACTAAAGACCACAGAAAGTTTTTTTTTCTTTTTTTATAAACACATCACAGTTTGCTCTTTGGTCATCCTGGGCTGTCCTGAAGTTGCACTCTGTCCGGGCTCAGACAGGTACTCAAATGCAGACATGGTGTTAACGACTGTTTATTGAAAGTCAATTTCAAAAAACACAATCCAAGAAACGGAGTCGAGTACAGACAGAGGTCAAAACCAGGGAGACACAGCAAAAGTACAAAAGGGAGATCCAAAAGGCAGAGACAGGCACACAGGCGAATGATCGATATCCAGAAGACACAGCAATCAGACAAAGACAGAATGCAAAAGACAGGTTGAAAATGCAGGCAAGTTTTTAGTTTATTTCCCAAAAAAAAAAAGCTGGTTGCAAGACAGGTAAAATACTGAAACAAACTGGCAATGGAGACAGAAACACAAGGAGTTTAAATACAAAACTAACAAGGACTAAACAGGGAACAGGTGTGAAAACTGGCAAGTGAAACAGGGCAGGTAATCAGACAATTAACAATCAGACAATCGACCAATAAAACATTCGAGCAGGGAACACATGAGGGAACCGTAAACACAAGCACATGACACAAAAAGTGGGGGAAACACGGAAGTAAAAACAAAAAGCAAAAATAGACTCAGCCATTCCTCACAGTCCTAACAGTCATTCCAAAAGGGAATACAACATGAGCATTGTCACATCTGAGAAACAAGAGTGTCAATCAAAAACCTTTCTGTTTGGCTAGTCAACCAATCCGTATTGGAAATGGCGAGACGCAGGTGATAAAAAAAAAAAAAAAAGGAAGCACATTATATTCAAATGTAGGCTTTACGATGCACATGGTATGCAATTTTAAGTACTCACAACCTTGACAAAGGAATGCAACATCCAGTCAAAAAGATGATTATACTGACTATATAAATGTGTGCACTGACTGTATGGAATAATTTGTGTTGATTCACTATGGAACAATGCAGTGACAAAATGCAGGCAATTTAAGCTGCAAGGTCACTATTGTGGCTTTTATTAGCAGTACATTTATATTAGTGTGACCCCGATATTACAGGGTGATCACTCATTTTTAAATGTAAGCAGTGCATTAGTTGCTTGCATTAGTTTTGTATTGCATCATATATTGCACAAATATGTAATAACAACACAATGAGCGATTGGTTCAGTAGACTTATCAGTACAAGCATGGCTAATTCGCCAAGTAATTTTGTATAACCATTTCAGTCTCGTCCATTGGAAAGGTGGAATCAATTTGTCAAGTCAATCCGGAAGCTGTCTCCTTACCTCTCCGTCCTGCATGCTGATTGACGGCTGCGGCACAGTAAACAGTGCACTGCTAAGATAATTTCCAGTGCAGCTCTGTATCAGTGTCAATTCAGCAGAGCACCCGCACATAAAGTTTGGGCAAGGGCAGTGCTGGTGACATTCACACTCCTCCTCTGCACTCACCCAGCTGCTTCGGCTCAAGGTAGACACCGTAAGACAATGCAAATGCATTTGTGACATTGAGACAGGAGTTGTTTGCAATTTAGATGAGGGGGGGAGAGGGGGTAAGGTGGGGGGGGGGCTGGCCCCGTTCAACGCTAAATGCTTCACGCTTTGGTTGGCAGCATCAGTCTCTCCACAAACAGCTGTGACCCCAAGCAGGAAGTCTAGGCATCCCACTTCCTGTGGCAAGCTGTGCCACTGGCTGTCCTGGCCAGCGCTGGCCTTCTAATTGGCGTCCTCTCACCTCTTTACACGGAGATGTTCCCTTTTGACAGTTCTTGGCAGTAGGAAGAATGTCCTTGAAGAAAAAAAAAAAAAAGGGGAAAAAAAGTGGTGTCTGAAAAAGTGTGAAGAGTCCTGCTTCTCTTTTCTATGCTTTTTTTGTTATAAAAAGTAATCTAATGGAAGGCTGGAGACAATAAAGAATGCCAAAGCTCTGAGACTCAGAGAGATGACCTCATAAAGGACAGTGTCAGATGGGTGGACCTTTTGAACTGCTCCAATTAAATTAGTTTAGCTTCATCGCAGGCAGTAAAGTTCTGGTGAGCTGATAAATTAGCTTTTTCCGTCTATGAATAAGAGCAGAGTGACAATCTGAAGGATAGTGACACGCTACAGTTCACACAGCCGAGGTCAGTAACCAAGCTGTCCATGAAGGATCAGAGACAATTCAGGAAGTGTGGTGAGAGGTAAGAGTGAGTAGATTTTGAGTACGATGAAAACAGGTAAAAAATAAGACCTGGCTGTCATTGCAAACATGCTTGAAGAAATACTATTTAGCAACCAATGTCTTTCAGTCATTGATATCGTCATGGAACAATGATCATGATGATAGTGAGGGTAAGCCATGGCATGGACATTACGGTGCAGTTTTCTGTGATATTTAACCAGAATGTCTCCTTTGGGGGAATGGCAGTTGTCAGTGATTTTATCCTGCTAAAGTCATGGAAAATAACACAGCAACTGTCTGTCCTGTGAAGCAGATCAGAGATAGACATAATATAAGATCACTGACAGCACTCAGATCATTTTCGTATGAGGTTCTGAGGGAATGATTGTGCTACCAGCGGAATTCTAAAGTAAACCCTCAGTTTCCCAGCACCCAACTGCCAGGGCCCAACTAACGCCATGATACAATATTCATGTGACCCAAGCAAAGGCTGGACAAGGGGTCATCAGAACTCGTCACGCGCGGTGATGAAATTGACAGCGAGCAGACTGCTTTGTTTTGAAAAGGCACATTTTTCGGAGAAGGGTCACCATCAAGCAGCTGTTTGAGCAAGCGGGGGAGGCGGCCTGACCAGTAAACCATGAATAACGTCACAAGTCTGAGAAATATGCAAAAGCAAGAAGGGGAGTGACCTGCCCACTCAACCATGAATAACATCACGCATTTTGGAAAGTTCTGTTTGCTGAAATTGATTGGTTTTGGGAATTCAGTGGTAACTTTTCTGAGAATGAGTGTGGGATGTCCTAGGCACCTATAAACTGTTTAAATACATAAATATATAACTATATGGAACAGTGATGGCATCCCACCAATAACTAAATAAATTATTGCATATGTACATATGTACATACATACATACACACATACATATGCAAGATAATGGTATGAAACTCTCTTTCTTTTTCCCCATGTTATCCTTAACATATATTATTTGATTGCAAATAGCTTAACTATACATAACTATTACCTCAAAACCTATTATATATTTACAGAAATTACTCTAGGCAGATTACCCATGAATAAATTAAACATTTTTATTTTATCCACAATATTCAGATAGGTTTATCCAAATACCGTGATAAAACGTTTGTCCTATTCATGTCCCCCTCAATGCAAAGCAATACACTGAACAAATGTAATTTGAATTTGTGAAATTATTCATCCCACAAACTGGTAATATTACCCAGAACAACAATTACAAACAAGATTTAAACCAAGTAACTTTCTCCACATAGCTCAGTGCATGGATATAGAATTCTGAGACTTTGCCATTGGCTTCCTTGAAGTCTTTTCAATACTACTACTACATCTACTGCTGCTACTACTACTACTACATCTGCAGCTACAACTACTACTACTACTATACTACAACTACTACTACTACTACAACTGCAGCTACGCTACTACTACTACTACATCTACTACTACAACTACTACTACTACAACTACAACTACAACTACAACTACAACTACTACTACTACATCTGCAGCTACAGCTACTACAACTACTACAACTACTACTACAACTACATCTGCAGCTACAACTACTACTACTACTACTACTACTACTACAACTACTACTACTACTACAACTACTACTACTACTACAACTACAACTACAACTACTACTACTACAACTGCAGCTACAACTACTACTACTACTACTACTACTACAACTACTACTACTACTACAACTACAACTACAACTACTACTACTACATCTGCAGCTACTAACTACTACTACTGCTACAATTACTACTACTACAACTACTACTACTACTACTACTACTAATAATAATAATAATAATAATAATAATAATAATAATAATAATTTGACATAGTGGTGTATGAGCGTAAGCCTTACTACTAATAATAATAATAATAATAATAATAATAATAATAATAATAATTTAACTTCCAGTGGCAGAGCCTTGCTTCCAGTGGCACATGTGCTATATCAGTGCTGTTCTTACACTGCACTCACATCCTAGCACTGGAAGTAATCATTTTAAAGTATGCCCTTGATGAAGCTCAGGGCATATGCCCCTTTGCCATGGTTACAGCTGTACGCCATGTTTAAAGATAAAATAACACACACACACACACACACACTCTCACACACACACACACACACACACACACACACACACACACACACACACACACACACACACACACACACACACACACACACACACACGCACATGCACAAGAAACATCCCTTTCCTTTATGTTCACTTAAAACCTGTGTAAAAAAATAAATAAATATGCAACAAGAAAAGCATATCTCTGTTTTACAAATCTGTCTGCTTAATTCTGATATAACTTCTACTCTCAACTACCATTATTTTTAACTGTGTTCTAGCTACCTTATTCAGATTCATTTTGCAAGTCCAGAGTGCAATGACTGAGTCACCATCCTTTCCACACCTGCTCCATTGTATATATATGGATTATATGTAACAAATTAAAAACAGAAGCATTAGCAGAAATCAAATGCACCATTTAGTTATTAGTTACTGTTCATATCATTTTCCCCTCATATATTTTCCTTTTGTTATTTCTAAGCCCCTAAAACAGCAAAAATGTAGCCACAATATCCAATGGACAAATATTAGGGATGAGGTTACACCTGTTTGACTTTGGCCGACAGCGAGTGCTGGCACTGGAGACCGACCCTGGGGATAGTTTGTTTAACCTCTAAACATATGCAGACCTGATGGAGTGACACAGACAGATGGAGGAAACCAGTCACTTAGTGCTCTTATTTTAAACGGCTGACAACCTAGTCCTCCTGGGATACAAAGCATTATAAATACACCTCTGGGGACAGAGAAAGACAGCTGGAAAAAAAAAAAAGAAAAAAAAAACATTTGTGGATATGGAAAGGGGATTCTGTACTTATAAAGAGTGTTTTTTTATACATATATCTATTGATAATGGTCAAAACAGACATATAAAATTGTAATTATTTATTTATTTTTTTTTTTTGTGAAAATTACTTCATAGAAAGTATTTTGATAGTATACTGTTTGTCTCAAGCAGTAAAGATGATCTTGAAAGCTTTGCATCCACTTCTGACTCAGTTCATTTAATTATTTCACATACAGAGCTCTTCACAAAGGAGGTTGGATTTCAAAGACACAATGGAAGTTATTTTAGATACAACTTGAAAGGAACAGCAATTGTGCTTTAGTAAAAGAAATTAGTTTACCAAGCGTCATAAATAATGGAGTGAATGTGAAGCGATCAAACTAGGTTTGATCAAAGGCTTATGCCAATCTTCAAGCATCTCCAACTAAAATCGTGCTCTGTGACCTTCTCAATGCTATCATTTGAATTTATGAGGTTTTAATTTAGATATTGCTTTATAGTTATAGCTGTGGCCAAACACAAAAAAGGTCTGATATGTTCATTTAATATTTTCTAAAGGACTTTGTAGCATCATTCTTAGATCAAGGAAATCGTATCAAAGTGAAGCAAAGATAAGACAGGTGGGTATCCATCCTGAAGGGTTGGTTTCTGAATAAGCAAAGCCTCACACATGTGCACATTTGTTGTTTATTATTATTGCTTTGTATGTGTGGCAGTGTCTGAAAAAAATAAAATAAAATAAAAACACTGCTCTTCCTCCATGCTAGCACTACCCTGTCAGGCCACAGGTCACAGTCAGTTCTATGTTCATTATGACCAAAATGCAATCCCAGAGGCCATGGGCTACATCACTCACTGAATGTATTAGCAGAACTAGAAACTCTCTGGCCATTCATTTTATAATTTTCTGAGGGTTTTATTTATTTATTTTTTGGCTATACACTTTAGGAACGGACTACATTTCCACCACACTGACCATCTTCAACAACAATGCTTCTTGTGGCATGACTCACACGGTCTATCTTTCTTTTTTAATTACTGTTGTACTGTTGCCTTTTATACACTGAAGGATTCAGAATGAAGACGCTTGGAAAGAAAACAAGCTGCAACATATATACTGCAGCTAAGTTTACTAATGCCATATATAATGCTATACACACCATTGCTAAGCCTCTCTCCCCAGTGACACTGAGAGAAGCAGCAACAACTTCCACAACAAAGCTGGGCCTCAGAGCTGACCAGAGTATCAGCTGTGCTGTGAAGATAGGGATGAAGTCTTTTCCCAAGAATATACCACCAACAGATGCAGAACAATGGAGATATAATGGCTACTTCAGCTGCACATTGAGCAGGGTCTAACACTGTGCATGTCATCTTTCTGGCTGTAAAAAATGTCTCCATCGCCTCCTTACAGGGGAACTCTGCTCCTACAGAAGTGTTTGCCATTCTCATGCAGACGTCAAGATTCTTCTCTTGTGGCCCATTTCAAAAGTCTATATTCACTTGTGAATAGAGTGTGAACAGTGTTCAAGGCATTAGAAGACGACCAGACAATAGATTGTGCTGTGTGATTTAAATATTCTCTTATGTCTCATGACTTTTCTTCTGCAACTTAAAAACGAAAATGTTTCAGAAAATATCACCACTGCTAGTCAAGAACATATTCCAGGAAAAATTCAGATACTGCATGACTTACACCCGGTTCATTGTTGAAAAAAAAAAAAAAAATGAAGCAGTTCCAAAAATACTTGTTTTTGTTATCAGACAAAAACCAAAAACCAGACAAAAATGCATATACTTTAGATCTGCAATCAAACTGTGTACACTGTGTTGTTATGAAAGTCCAATATATTATGTATTGGTTTGTCTGTGTGTGGGTGTTGTATGTACAACTCACCAAGGCAAATTCCGAGCGCATCAAATGCATTTCAGTTGATCTTTATCGTGATCCACATTTTGAAGTATATATCGCAATGTGTGAGTGTCTCAGTCACTTCAGACAACACGAGTATTCAAATTGCGCTGCAGTAGGTAAATACCTGAAAAGGCCACTCATAGCGAAAACATGTTTTTTTTTTTTTTTTTTTGCAAATAAATCACATTTTAAGGATATATTAGAGTGTACATTCATCCCTTTCTCTTCAGACCATTTATCAGCCCTCATTGAGTGGCCTTTTTTAACAGGCTGATTATGTTGCCAGAAAATTTGGTAGAACTTCTCTACTAAATAACTGCACTCAAAATTCAATAATAGGGTACTCATTTTAAAATAGGTTAGCTTGGGCTACTGCACATTTTATCATGCTACTAACATGGGTTAGCTAACGAGGCTGATAATTGAACAGATCAGATTGCATTCGATGGAAAAACTGCTTAGCTAAAATATCATACATGAATTGGTTTAGATACCTTGCTTTGCAAAATAAATACATATGAACTCTTTATGAAAATTGAAAGGCAACTAATATGCAGTTGTAGGTTAAAGTTTTGCATTGCTGATTCATCTTTTTTTGTCCTGTTCAATATGTTACCTGCATGCAACTTACTGACATCATGTCTGAACATTGGATTTTAAATGTACGCAGGTAATTGTTTATGCAATTTAAGAAATTGCTTGTATGTATCCACTACGACTGACACTATGACCAGGGCAACGGTCCTGAAATTCAACAAAGACATCAGTACACTAAAGCATATCATTACTGGTGTTTGATAGCATTGACAAGACAATTGCTTGCAGTCAATTTGTTTTACTGATACACCTTTTTATCTATAAGAAAACCAGCTGCATAGAAATATATAAATTGCTGTTACATCTTTTGGATCACAACTTAAATCATATTGTAACATTTTTTTTTTATTATTTTCTTGAGGGTAATATTAGTCTGGATTAGCTCCTTGTTTTCAACCTTGAATGATATCTAAACAGTTTGGTTTTTGGGCCAGACCCCAGCTGTGGGCCAGGAGAAGAGCCAGCTAAAGAAGGAAGGACTGCCATCTATAGCTTGCACAGCTGAAAGCTCTTGCAGGAGTATTCAGTCCAGTGATGGTTTGAGCTTGGGACCAGATTGTTCCAGGGTTATGAAATGGATTTGCAGTGAAATCGGTTGCCAGTGGCGGAAGTTGAATAGACACAAGACACGGACATATTTTTGGGAGGTTTGACTCAAACGGAGCAGCTCTGCTTGAAGAAGCATATGAAGAGGTCGTGCCGGCAGGAATTTCACACAGTGAGGAGTTTCGGTGTACCGAGTGGGGATTGAGTAAAAGGACGCACACCAGGAGCCAGGATGAGTGGGTGCTGAAGAACAGACAGATCCTTCTTACGCAGCGGAGGAATAATCAGAACCATGTCACTGATGTGAGTGATGCTGAGAGTGATTCAGAGGATTTCCACGGTCCGGGGTGAGGGGGAGGACAGTGTAGATTTGCTCAGATTTATGGAGGGGTGAGGATTTTTCCAGTATGTTCAACAGACCTGTCTGAGAGAAAAAGGCCCTCAGGGTGAAGTTCCAGGCTTGGCATTTTTCCCTTCTTTCTCTCACTCTTTGAAGTATAAATAAGTTCAAAATAAAAGTATCCAAATTGCCACTATATAGTTTCTATACATATTTTTTGGTTGAATGTTGTAACGTAATTTGTATTTCTTTGCATTGATTGCATATGCATGCTCTGAGACCCCTGGGAGATCAAGACCTTCTGCATGTCTGCAAAAGTTGTGCGAGTTGTTTGCAGTATTCACAAGGAAGTGCAGCTAAGTTCCTGCATCTCAGTAAAAGTGTCATAACTTTTTCAACAGACTTCACACATTGGATTGTCAGGAATCAGTGGAAAATACCATTAAACACAATGATATTTTAATTCAAAGATGAAATGTTAATGTGAAGTGTGAGAGCTAAGGTATTTGGTTCAAATGTGGCAAAAAATGTGTCATTGTGAGAGCACATACTATTTGTCACCCAGTGGAATTTCTCAAAAAAAAAAAATATATATATATATATATCTGCATAAAATGAACTGCCCAAATGTGATATATAATCTATACACACATTTTCTCCCCCTGAAAGACACCACCTGCTGCGTCTGTCCTGGCCTGTCTTGCCAGACATTTCTCGATGGAGTGCCCAATTACACTCATGTTCAGGCACCTGCTCTACCATGTGACTGCGTGCGAGAATGGCTGTCCAATCAAAGCAGGGACAATGGCCTCTGAAGGCAGCACATGCATTTACACATTCCCAGTTGCATGCCATGTGTTGATCATTTAATCTGAAGTGAAAATGTTTTTGTTGTCCCCCATGCTACTGAATTTAATGGTTTTTTTTTTTTTTTTTTTTTTTTGCAAGGCTGGCCTCACACTTACTCTTTTCAAAGACCAGAAAGAGATTACACTTCTATTTTCCCTCTCTCCCAGGGTAGCATCCATTTGGGTGATGAACGGCAGCCATTTTGCACCACACACACAGTTACAACTTCCTTTTTTTCTATGCCCTAAGCAAACTCATGCACAGCAACAAATAGGGCGAAAAAAAACAAAAAAAAACATACCAGCAAAATTAAACATCTGCATGTAGTTGCATCTATACTTGGGCAGTTACAAATTAGCCATTGAATAATCAAATGTAAGTAACCTGAAGCAATAATTAATTGCATATGCTAAACAAGTCTATACATGCTTCTTGTTATACCTACCTGTTGTTTGTCATTACCCTATGCCATTTACTGATGTGTCAAAGAATGTGAAAATCCAAGTGTATTTTATACATTGTACTAAAATGTGTTCATTTTAAATGCATAGACAGTTTTTAACAGGGCTAGCCTTGTTTCACATATTTGAGAGCATCACTACATCTCCTTCCATATTTATAACATTGGTATTACTTAGTAATAAAGTACTGATATTAAAATAGTTACAATGGTCACCACATGGAATATGGGCAATCTCAAAATTCTCAAAAATCAAAAGCATAGGCAGGAAGAATAAGGCGTTGAATGTCTTTGTATTTTGCATGCAGCGTCAGGGAGGTTCATTCAGGGACCATCTCCTGTGGATATCTACATGTCCTCTGCATGAAGTACATGGGTGATACCAGGCATACCACTCCACATTTATGCTGTCATCATTCCATCCCATCCACATATTTTCCATAATTTAGATGCTTTATTTTCTTCATTGCAGCCCTCAAAATCAATGGAGGTGTGACAAATGTTCTCACGGAAAAAAAAAAAAAAAAAAAAAAAAAACATGAATTCTCTTTCAAATGAATTGGCAGCCATTTTTTTTTCGTTCTGTGAAGCAAGGTGGGAAAAAGGCATAACCATTAAATGCTGCTTCAGTTGCATGTCCATCTTTTCAAAATCAATGGCTGATTTTGTTTTTTTTTTCTTTTTCTTCTTGAAGAATGGACCTTCAGGTTCATGCTGTTCCTTAATAGTCAGCTTTAATTAAGTTGCATTCAACATATTAAGGGAAGGGAAACTAGACAAATTGGAAAAAGTTTGCAGTCATTACCAGCTACAAGGTTCCTTGGGGAACATGGTGGAGAAGGCAAGTCTCATGGTTGATGCTGCTTTAGTACAAATCAATGCATTCTTACTGAGTCTAATGCCCATGCTAGTCACTGTTCTTTTGTCTTATTTCAGTGGAGGTAACCATTTCCCATGCATGGCAAGTATTCCCTTTGTGCATGCTATGGAACTGTTGTTTTTAGAAAAACTGAAACCTGTTCAGCTGGATTAACACATTGTCATGTTTATACAAAGATCAAAGAGCCTTGCACATGTATGATGCTAATTTAATTTAGTTTACTTTTGATTATAGAATCATTATTTCATAAATAATAGCTGCACTGCTGCCTGGCTATTGCATGCTATATTAGGTAGTATATGGTCTCTGCAATCTATGTAGTTCTCAGTAATTTACATTTTTAATTTAAAACAATGAACTTATTTTTTTTTAAGGTTAATCACTGAGCTGCTACTGGCCTAATCAGTCATCATGGCTCCTAAAGCCTCTCCTTACTTCTAAAACTGATTTTGTACTTTATGTATATGTATGGATTTACATTTTTGTGGATACAAACATATCATAGTGTCATCATTTTCAGTTTATGGATCACTGTGTAAATATGTTCTCATCTGTGTACCAAATATCTCATGCATAGAAACATGAAAATATAAACCAGATGGAGATGAATTTTCATAATTCAACAATTATGGACCTGAAGCAGTGGATCAGATGAATAGATTAATGTTATAAAATGCATTGTGAATGTTGACTGATTAATATTGTCCCTATGGCTGTGGTCGCCAGTCAGCATTGGGCAGATGCACTTACCTTTTTTATGATGTTTCTGAAGAAAACAACCATGAAGACCAAGAAGTCTGAAGACTTTCAAGAGAAAAGGAGATTCAGCAGATTTGAAAAATGCAGGATGAACCAAATGAGTGCACGGAAAAACACGGTCTCAAGAAAGGTTTTTCCCCTGTTAGAAATGTGTTAATTCATGTATGTTTAAATTTTAGGGGAACCATTTTAGTGGTAAGCTACTCTGGCTGACAAGTCTAAGTCTTTAGCTATTTATGTCAAGTATTATGTAAAACCAGGCAAAATACGTCACTGAGGTTTCACTTTTTCAACATTTATGATTATCATGTTTTTTTGGCTTTGGAAAAGTGTCATTTCAAGTATTATGTAAAACCAGGCAAAATACGTCTCTGTGGTTTCACTTTTCAACATTTATGATTATCATGATTTTTTGGCTTTGGAAAAGTGTCCCTAGCAACAATATATAGCAGAGGCCCTGCCGTGCTCTTCAGGCCCTTTCTCCCTCTCTTTCATGCTGTGGTAATTATATTGAAATATGCATGGCTCCCGATGGCCCACTCTGACAAGTCAAGGTAGAAACTAACTGCTGCACATCTTGTGGACGGTGGCTTCCTTTCAGCTGGCTTGTCATACGAATTGTATGCATGTCTTTTATAATTCATGACAAATAATAATCAATGCTCATGTATTTTCACCATCTGGGCTGAATTTGATAATGAGTCCAAGCAGCTGAGTACCCTCAGTGTGATCGCTACAAACCTGTGACACCGAGGCTGTGCTGCGGCAAACACAAGCCAAACACGAAAAAAAAAAAAAAGGAAAGAAAGAATAATCAACCCTTCTGTCAGCCTACTGAGCAGCGGTCCATCTGTCTGTCTGTTTCTGATGACCATGGACTTAACAACGTCAAAGCTCTCTGTACGCTTCCGGAGACCACAAGCTTGGCAATGTCAAAGCTTTCTTTCTGTTTCTATGCCTATGGACTTAACAAGTGCAAACCCCTTTTTAGCGAATTGGCATGAACAGCAACACACAGCTTGACACACATACACACACACACACACACACACACTTGACCTCCATGCCGAATTTCAGCCCCCGAGCGGAAAAACTGTGGCCATGAAAGGGTGGGGAAATTTTTTGTGGGCCGAACATCCAACCACCCAACCAACCAACCAAACAGCCCACCGAGCGACCTGTGGAGCTGCTGGTCATAACTGAAAACATCAAGGCATTCAAGTGACACATACACAATACATGTTCCTGTTATGTTGTTTCATTACCACATTAATAAAGGTGTCACAGATTTTAAATGTGTGAGACCATTCTTTCTTTGGACCTTATCACATGGTTTTTCTACCTGACGCTACTTATCTGATGTGCAAATTCTTAAAAAAGGTTTTCTTGTAATCTTTAATATGTACCTTACATTATTAACATTGCGTATGATATAGACAAAGTCAATGCTTTTATGTATTATGATATATTATGATGCAGACTTGAACCATACCAATCAAACAAAAGCTGGACAGAACAATAATATGTATACAGAAAACAAAAACCAGTTGATGGGCATATAGGAATAAACTATTTGTTTGGTATTGCATCCTATTTGCCTTGTTTATCTGCCTAAGGTGCTCCCAGGTTCAGTTACATAAATTGCAGGGAAGAAAGACTGATTCTTGAAGGAACAAGGCAAAGTATCTGTAATGCATATTTCAAAGTAAGATTCATTACAGCAATAAGGTGCACACTCTAGCAGTTTCCCCTTGTGACTGTCTGTTCCCATTAGAAGAAATTTTCCACAATTTAGGTCAAACTGACAAAACCTGATATACAGCTCTGAAAAACATGAAAAAAAAAAAAAAACATGGGACTAAACCAAAAAAAGAAGTCCAGATTTCTCTGACTCAAAGATTCAGAAACGATTTATATTTTGATAAAATCTAATTTTTCTAATTTCATCTCTCCATGAGTAATTTTAATCTTTTACCATTTTGGAAAGGTATAGTTCCTCACGGAAACTCAGTTTTAAAGCATTTTGACTTTAACAGTTTAACAGTTTTGTGCACCGACTATTTAACGCTCCCATGCTGGCCTCTCTATTGAGGGCTATTTATATAAGATGAATGGTGTCAACAGCGGAGATGAGGAAAACCAGTGCACATTTCACAACAAATTTGTGTACTTTTTACAAGGCATTGCATGTATGTGAAGTGTTTTCACATATGCCTTCAGGTGCATTCAGTTCTCAGAGTCTTATGGAGGAAATTGAGTTAAATGATGCAGAAGTATTAGATAAACTTCAAAAACTTGAAACAAATAAAGCAGCAGGTCCCGATGGAATATTTCCAAGAGCCCTCAGGGAACTACCCGAAGAGGTCAACAAACCTCTGACAGTTATTTTTAAGCAATCCTACAAGATTCTACAAAATCTACAAGAAAGGAGACCGGACTGATCCAGGAAATTATAGGCCTGTCAGCTTAACTTGTATCACTTGTAAATTACTGGAATCCATCATTAGGGACAATTTGGAATTATTCCTTGAACAAAATGGTATCATAAACGATAGCCAGCATGGTTTTCGCAGAGGGAGGTCATGCTTAACAAACCTCCTGGACTTTTTTGAGGAAGCTACAGTGTGTTTAGATGGAATCCAAGCTTATGACATTATCTATTTAGACTTTCAAAAGGCATTCGACAAAGTTCCGCATGATAAGCTCATAGTGAAAATGAAATCTGTAGGAATTTCAGGAACTATCACTGAGTGGGTTCGAAGTTGGCTGTCTGAATTGTATCAGAGCAGGATCCTGTAAGAAGTGGAGTCCAGCAGGGAACAATGTTAAAATTTGCAGATGACACAAAACTAGGGGGTCAAGTCAACAGTATAGAATCAACTAAGGTAATACAAGAAGACCTAAACAGCATCCATAAGTGGGCAGATACCTGGCAGATGACATTCAACTTAGGTAAATGTAAAGTCTTGCATGTGGGAAATAAGAACCTTAGACAAGATTACTTCATGGGAGGAAGTAAACTAGAATGTGCTCAATTTGAAAAAACTTGGGAGTAAGTGTTAAACAAAGCTTGAAAGGATCTAGGCAGTTTGCTGTAGCAGTAAAAAAAAGGCCAACAGAATGCTGGGATATAAATCCAAAAGTATTGATTATAAATCTAAGGAGGTTTTATTAAAATTATACAATGCTTTAGTCAGTCCCCACTTGGAATACTGTGTGCAGTTCTGGGCACCGCACTGCAAGAAAGATGTCGAGGCTCTTGAAAAAGTACAAAGGAGGGCAACAAAATTAGTTCCTGGCATGAAATATAAAAGCTATGAGGCAAGGCTAAAGTTACTTAACCTATTTATACTCAGCAAGAGGAGAATAAGGGGGATTTAATACAGGTGTTTAAGTTTATAAAAGGACAACAAGGTTAACTACAATACATTTTTTAAGGTCAGTTCAATCTGTAGGACAAGGGGAAATAAATGGAAAATTGTTAAGAGTAAGTTCCGCACTGACATAAGGAAGTATTACTTTACACAAAGAGTTATCAATGGAATATGATGCCAGGTCATGTAGTGGAGGCAGAGATCCTTGCTGTGTTCAAGTCCAGACTAGATGCAGTTTTGGATACTCTTTAAATTGTAGTGGCGAGCTTTGTTGGGCCGAATGGCCTGCTGTCGTCACAATTTGTTCTTATGTTCTCATGTTCTTATGTGTATTTGTGCATGAATTTCAATTGTGCCACTCTGCAAAATGTTACACTGATGAAGGGTTTCCTCCTCTGTCTTTCTTCATTTCACACAACTACATCATTTTAGTGGCATGTCTTAATGCTTCATGCATGGTGGACATGGACTGGCTGTGCATGGAGTAAAAAGAAAAACAGCTTGCTTGTTCATTTGACTTAATTTAGTCACTTTATGAAAAGCTCAGAACTGTCAAAGTGAAGATTTGGTGCATAATTCCAGTGACATTAGCACCACTAAATTAGCACACATCCATTAAATTAACACAAAGCATACAAACAGCCGATGCTCTCTACTTTATTTAGGAGGTCTTCCATCCGGCAGTCTCCATAGCTACAGCCTAGACCCTCCGTTTCCCCCTAAAATAAACCCATGCAGTTTGGGAGCAGCTCTGCAGTTATAGTTTCAGTGCTGATTTAAAATGTGTTCATTGTGACTTACTGTTCAGCAGCTTTATAACAGACTAACTTTTATTAAAATGAAATCAGTAATGTGATCACTCTTATAAATGATAATTTATAATTCTGTTCTGATATATACATTCATTGAATTGATAATTATGAAAAACATACTTTCAATGATGATTTTAAAATGAGTGAATTTATGTGGTACTGGAAATCGTGTCTCTATCCCATGTTATACTGGCAAAGGTGACATGTCTTACACATGTAAATGGCTCATATAATTCTGTTTAAAATCACTGATGCGCTTTCTTTAATGATCAGACAAAATGTGGCCATCAGGTGTGAAAATGCAAATAAATAAATAAATAAATATACACATAAATAGTGTGAGGCAGAAACTTTATGTGTAAAGTACATAATTACCTAATAGGGTTAAATGTTTTTCAGCTTTATTTATCCAACTTAACTCTCAATGTGGAATCACTGTTACCACTGAGTTACTGCTGTGCCCCCACAGACTGAGCATGTGAACACCAGAACACAGGCCAGTGAGCCAGGGTCTCTTTCACACACTACCACTGTTTATGGTGCAGACCTGGGACTGAGAGCAGAACACAGGCATGTGAACTACCCAGAACACAGGCCAGTGAGCCAGGGTCTTTTCACACACTACCACTGTTTATGGTGCAGACCTGGGACCGAGATCAGAACACAGGCCAGTGAGCCAGGGTCTCTTTCACACACTACCACTGTTTATGGTGCAGACCTGGGACTGAGAGCAGAACACAGGCCAGTGAGCCAGGGTCTCTTTCACACACTACCACTGTTTATGGTGCAGACCTGGGACCGAGATCAGAACACAGGCCAGTGAGCCAGGGTCTCTTTCACACTCTACCACTGTTTGTTGCGCAGACCTGGGACTGAGAGCAGAACACAGGCCAGTGAGCCAGGGTCTCTTTCACACACTACCACTGTTTATGGTGCAGACCTGGGACTGAGAGCAGAACACAGGCCAGTGAGCCAGCAGTCTCTTTCTTTCACACACTACCACTGTTTATGGTGCAGACCTGGGACTGAGAACAGAACACAGGCCAGTGAGCCAGGGTCTCTTTCACACACTACCACTGTTTATGGTGCAGACCTGGGACTGAGAGCAGAACACAGGCCAGTGAGCCAGGGTCTCTTTCACACACTACCACTGTTTATGGTGCAGACCTGGGACTGAGAGCAGAACACAGGCCAGTGAGCCAGGTCTCTTTCACACACTACCACTGTTTATGGTGCAGACCTGGGACTGAGATCAGAACACAGGCCAGTGAGCCAGGGTCTCTTTCACACACTACCACTGTTTATGGTGCAGACCTGGGACTGAGAGCAGAACACAGGCCAGTGAGCCAGGGTCTCTTTCACACACTACCACTGTTTATGGTGCAGACCTGGGACTGAGAGCAGAACACAGGCCAGTGAGCCAGGGTCTCTTTCACACACTACCACTGTTTATGGTGCAGACCTGGGACCGAGAGCAGAACACAGGCCAGTGAGCCAGGGTCTCTTTCACACACTACCACTGTTTATGGTGCAGACCTGGGACAGAGAGCCAGGATCTCTTTCACACTACCACTGTTTATGGTGCAGACCTGGGACCGAGATCAGAACACAGGCCAGTGAGCCAGGGTCTCTTTCACACACTACCAGAACACAGGCCAGTGAGCCAGGGTCTCTTTCACACACTACCACTGTTTATGGTGCAGACCTGGGACTGAGAGCAGAACACAGGCCAGTGAGCCAGGGTCTCTTTCACACACTACCACTGTTTATGGTGCAGACCTGGGACTGAGAGCAGAACACAGGCCAGTGAGCCAGGGTCTCTTTCACACACTACCACTGTTTATGGTGCAGACCTGGGACTGAGATCAGAACACAGGCCAGTGAGCCAGGGTCTCTTTCACACACTACCACTGTTTATGGTGCAGACCTGGGACTAAGAGCAGTTTATAAAAGAAGAAAATATTTCATTTGGAATTTAGCAGTGTATAGAATACATAAAACAATAATATAAGTATATATGATCAATATGGCTAAACTGAGTTGGTTGAAATGAAGAGGAAATAAGATCAGATAACACTTTATTCATCCTGAAGGAAATTGTTTTGCCAAGGAAGCTCAGGTATACAAGTACACAAAGTCAAAATCAACATCAAAACAGTGCAAATTGTTAAATCACAAGTTGAAAGATACAAGAAACTGCAAATTATGAATTACAAATTACAAGTTGCGGATACAAGAAACTATTCCCTTAAACGCAATTACAACATTAAAGGTTAATATTAAGTTTAATAAAATATATGTTAAATAAAAGAAGCATAAATTGCAGTTTGAGGTGTTTCATGAATCTCATAAATAAGCGTTCTGTGTAAGTTTGCCACTCACCAGCTCCAGGTACACTTCTAAAAAGTGTGAGTTGTCCAGAGCAGACCAGGTTTGTTTTTCCTGCAGGAGGACTGGGGCTGGTTAGCGCACAGTTGTGTGCCATAGGTAAAGATGTCAGGCTCTGGAGAAGTGGGAGCATCAGCATTATTGGCTCAGCGGTGCTCTGGTGTCCAGCAGGGCCCTGCATGCACAGGTCTGCCAGGGATCAGGGCAAGGACACCGAGTTACGCACAGGGTCACAGCGCTGTTCATTTGCAGCAAGGACCCCGAGTCAATACACCAGCAAACTTGGCAAACGGGTTTCAGTGATTGAGATATTATACGAACCATGGGATAAATATGAATAGTTAATTTTTTTGAACAATAAAGACTACAAAACCTTGCATTTTGTGATGGATTGTTACAGTGGATGGGTGTATGGCACAACATACATTTTTGAAGGCAGGTGCAATATTTGAAAATGTTGATGTTGCAAATATTTGTTTGAAATGTTTTTTTCTTTCATTTTTTTTGTATCCTCTCTGAGATAGGTTCATGTCCATGTCAGGAGTTTGCCTGTAGCCAGAGCTCTTCATTGATGGAAGACTGTTTGTATTCTTATGTATGCCATATAGAATGCAAAGGGATTGTATTTCCTTTGAAATAACTTTAACCGGAGTGAAACTGCCATTGTATGAGTTGACATCGTAATTTTGTGTAAATGAAGCTTCTAGAATTATTTTCCATCCCATAGCCTGCCTGGTTACTGTTAGTCAAGGTTACATAGTTACATGACGAAAGTTTCTTTCTTTTTTGATCCTAGTTTTGATATAGCTTATGTAAAGACTTGAGATGCTACAAAACCACAGAAACAGTGTTGAATGAAGAAGATAAAATGAAAAGAAAATGAAAAAAAAAAACATCTGCATGGCAGACTGCCGTCAGTGTGTCTGCCCTTTCTGAGAAACTCTTTCTGTGAGTCTTCAGCAAACTGTTTGGTCGAGTGTGGGCCTTTAGTAAACGGAACTCTGGCGATTCATCCCAGCATCTTGCTAAAAATGTGAACGTTAAGTTGAAGGAATATGGTAAGAGATGGCTAGCAAATGCTACTGGTTAACCATGTATCCATGGAAAGTTTGAGCTCATGCTGATATAGTCACCTATAGTTCCTCCCTGTTCTTATTTGTGATAGACACATTACAAGCAAAAAAAATGCATGTTTGCTCAATAAACAAACTCTTTCATGGCGCAGAACGGCCCATGGCAACACCTCAGGCGTCTTTCCCACCCTCAGGCGTCAATTCCCTATTGAAACCATTCACAGACTGGCACAGTACTTTAACAAAGATTTCAACGCAGCCCTGCAAAGGTAGACCCACACCTAAACTAATGACCAAGGCTTTTTTTAACATTTTTTTTTGACAGGAGTGTTAAAAAGTGCAGTATTTCATTGTGCATGACCTGAGGCATGAAACCGATACCTGGTCATGCTTGGTGCTGCACAGATGCACAACAGTGGGAGGCTGGCTTTGACAGGAAAACTGGGGCTGACCTTCAATTAGACTGCAGAATGACAATTCTGGAGGGAAAAAAAGGGTAAGCAGAAAAAAAAGGAAGAAAGAAAAATCAATACCTCATTTTCACCTTTTTTTTACTGGGATTTTGATGTTTGCAAAGATAAAGGTTGACAAGGTTGTAGAATTCAGTGTTCTCTCAACATGAATAACATTTATGTGACAATAAGACCACAGCTGGGAACTTCAAAAAGTGTAGAATTCACCTTCCTGTTATCTGAGCCATGGCTTAGTACCTACGTATCCCTCTGCAAGGCAAGGATGAGAGCTGTTATAGAACCCCACCTGTCCATTAACTATCTACACCTGTTTCATCCGTTCAGGGGTCACTAAACAATAAAATCTTCAGTGTTCATTTAATGCAAACAAAGTTTATAGGAATCCATGAGGGATCAAATTAACTGTCTGTTTCAATTCAGTGAAAAAACAATTCGACTGTTTTTTACACTCACTGAGGTAACTCGCTGACTTAGTAAACCAGACGTTTCTCCCTGGGAAATAACCCACTTCACTGGCATTTTTAAACTATGCCAAAGTAATATTAAACAAAAAAATGTACGACTGATAATACATTGCTTATGTATTCATACTTTGAGATGAGGAAATAGGGTTTTGTTTAATTTGTTTTGTGATTTTATTCACTCACATAATACAAGAATGTAAAGTTGTTAGCTGGATTTCTGACTCTTTGGCTGGAGTCAAGATTGACTCAATATTAAGGAAATAATCTGAATGACAGGCAAACACAACTCAAAGAAAGAGGACCTGCTTCGCTAGATTTGTTGTTCCAGTGGAAACGGATACCAAGGCAAGGGGGCAGTCCAAGGATCATACTTCAGATCACAGACATTTATGCACTAATGGCTATGTATTTGTAATGAAAATTCTCCAAAATTCTTACATGATTTACAGATGTAAGTGCTTGCTTATTTCATTCCCACATCAAAGAGCAGCAATGATAGTGGATAACAGGAGCACTCCAAAACAAGTTCTAAAGAGCATTCCTCTTTTATATGGGGGAGTTGTACTCTTTTAACTCACTCTGAATCGCAGACACTAAAATGAAGTGTTTTTGTGAAGAAAAATAGTTCAAATAGTTTACTGAATGCAGCCCTTGGGTTTTTACCTCTGAGTCATTGGGAACAGAGAGGCTTGTCTTCAACAACATTATATAAATACGCATAACCTCCTTCTGCTCTTCCCAAGAGATCTAAGCATTGAAATCATAATTATGGCTAATTCACATACCAGGCCTGATATGTGTGGTATGAAAAAAAAAAGTTTAAAATTTGTTTATTTTCCCATTTCCCAATTTTGTTTTTACTAAATTTGAAAGTTATATAAGCACGTACGTGTGTGTGTACAAACATAGACACATTGTATACATGTATATTCGTCTTTAATTTTAAAGGACAACAAACATCTGCAGTATTTGATTAGAGACATTGACAAAATCGAGATCAGAGCCTTGCAACAGATGTCTTTGGCTTTCATTTGGCTGCCGGGGTTCTAAGAAGTCTCAGGCCCAGTGAATATTAAATGCCATATGAGGGGTCCAAGGGGCCAGTTGTCTCCAGTCAGAGGCATCAAATGGAACCCCAAACACCTGGTCTGTGTCAGAACTGGCCCTCCCTTCCAACTGGAAGCCGACGACTCCTGCGTTTTTGCCAGTGAGGTTTCCGCTCACGGGCCGCAGTGTTTCAGTAAGCAGCTATTCGGGCAGGCTTGTTCTTAAGCAACATATTGCTGGAGGCTGAGCCAGCCCCACTCAGGTGACTCTTGGCTGGGAGTCCAGGAAAGCAGCCAACCAGAATGTCCCCGCAACTATTCATTTGTTTTTAACACAGATACTGTGAAGGATCGTTCCTGCATCTGCGAATGCGTGATTATTGCCGGTACTTAAGAGACTTACAGACTCATCTGCGCCCAAAGTAAAGAATACTCAGTGCCCAAAGTTCTATTCATTTTCACTAGAGATTGACATTGTGTTCTATTAACCATGCAGTCCTGGATATTTTCTTTTTCCAATAAAATTGTTATGAATAGTTTATTAATAATGGGAGAAAAATATGCAAATGGTGGAAGGTATTTGCAGCCAAAATACAGTAAAAAAAAAAAAAAAAAAAAGATTTTAAATGAATCAACATAAATGAAACCATGCCAACACTGAAGGAAACTTTTCCCCCAAATAAAACAGAATAAAACAATGATATCCTATTGTGACAGCCAAAAGACTAATTTGTTTGTGGAGAGTTTGCATTTTGTCATTTCTTTAGGGGATTGGTTAGCCTGAGCTATTGTCCTTGAACACAGCCATCACTGGAACAGAAGCGGAAAAAGTAAATTACAAACCTAATCTTTTGAATCTCTGCCGGGACTGTATATGAGTCTTTAATGATGTATCTCAGTCACCACGGCAGCAGTGGAACTGATACCAGGGTGTTTGCACCGTTTATTTGAATTGAAACATCTCTCTGCACTGCCCTGCAATTGATTCATTTGTCTGGTTGTTTCTGTGATCAATGGATTTTGACAAAGGTGCCAATATATTGTATTTTTCCGTCGGGACAGTCCCCATAACCAGGATAAGAGACTTTAATGTCACAAAATGCATTTTGAAGCCTATGTCACCCGTGACACATTCCCTAAACAGCAAGACATGTAACTGTGGATAGGAAGAGCCCTGTCATCTATTGAAAGGCCTGCATGCAGACCACCGACACAACAGAATGAGGCGTTATAAAAAAAAAAAACAAACAAAGAAATGTTGTACTACTATATGCTGTATATGAAATGAATGTGCATGCCCACTGAGTGTGCACCCTGCAGGTGTTCTCTAAAGAGGTTCAAATAGAAAAATAAGAGGAAGATACTGCTGAGCACCTTCAATATTGTGCAATGGTCCATTCTTAGAGGTAGAGACAGCGCCTGTTGAACATGTGTATCAAATCCATAAGGCCCAAAAGGCCATGGTATGCTGTCAATATAATCACAGCTAAAAGGTGCTGTTAGACACAACATGCAGCATGGTCCATTGTCAATATAATTGACAGTAGAGCATGCTGTGTATGGTGCAGCTTGCTGGTCTCTCCATGCCCCTTAGATGTGATTACATCGATGAAATGCCATTACCCAGAATTCCTTAATAGAATAGTCACTGCATATTTAAAATCTTTATAAATGTAGAGAAAAAATATATATTAATGAGTAAATTAATTTGGTTTTGTCCTTCCATCACTGAATATAGTGTCACGGCAGAGGAAAAAAAGAACAGTAAAAGAATAAATAAACATGAAGAATGTACTGATTTGAAAAAAAAAAAAGAGATTTGAAATTGTCTTGCCCCCAAAATGACATTGACCTGTTCTTGCTGCTAGGTAAGCTGCCCATCATTTTAGCAGGACTATCATTGTTGAATCTAATGATTTCGTTTATTCACATTGAATATTTATGAACAATCAAGAACTGAACAAGTGTTTTTAAGAGGAGTCAAGTTTATTAAACACTTCTGCATCAGCATTTTTAAGAGTCACACTTGTTTAAAATCAAATTCAGTGCTAAATGCTTGCCATGGATGCTTATGTTCTTGGACTATGCAGATGAAAATAACAATGTCTACACAATAACATTTTACACAACTATCCACACAAGTTCACACAAAATCAGTTATAAAAGTGTCCACCTAAAACCTTTCTAAAACTTTCTGAAAATGTTCAGAATATTTGATCAGACACAACGCAAACTTAAACTTTGTAGATATTTAGCTAAATGTTTAGTTTACAGCTAAAGGAGAAAAACAGAGATATAGTGATGTTTTTGTGTCTTTGATAAGGCTGTTCAATTAGCATCATCAGGCTTTTAAATATGTAAGAAACAAAGAGAAACATGCCTGCTTCAATCAGACATGTTAACATGCGATTTTGAGTTCTCATGCAGACTGGGACCTGCCAGACTCCAAGCATGAAAAAATGGGTCCAAGTTCATCTGAAAATCTCCACAAATTTGTGTATCTGATTCCCTCCAGTGCTTTAGTGCACTGAAGTAATTTCTAGGCCCATTAGGTAAAATGAACATCAGCCCTGAATGTGTCCAAATGCCAGGAAATGGCACATGCAACTGAAAATATTTACCATTTGTCACATGCAGTTTAATGGAGGAGAGACAGCCTTTCTTCTGGAAAACATTTCCATTCTTTTTTCCGAGGGTTTTATCTGGACTTTTGTTATTCGCATCTACCTAATGAACAAGTGCCGTCCCAGTCGATATCCATGTCCTCAGAGCATGTGCTAAAACAACGAGAGCATCACGATCTGATTTACTCTTCACTAAAGCTACATTAAGGGTGTGATATTTAAATAGCTGCCTAGAAAGTACAGATTGATACTGAACATAGATACAGCTTAATAATAATAATAATAATAATAATAATAGTTGTTGTTGTTGTTGTTGTTGTTATTTAAATAGAAAATTATGTAAAAGTTATGACTAAATTTCATTTTCAGACTCTAAGCCCTTGGTTGTTATGCTACTTTAGTGTTAATATTAGCTGCACAAATCTCATGCAGTGATATCACAGAGTGAAAGCTGCCAGTGGTAATTTTACCTGCAAACCTGCATCAGTTTTGAAGCATTGTATGATTATTTTCTCGTCTCTATGTCAACAGACATTTTATCAATTCGTAAACCATTTATATATTAATATCAGCTTGATATTGTCACTACATGTACTACTGCAGTTACCTGCATTGCTAATATTAAGCAACTGCACATCTTGTAGTAGTTTCACCAGTGGGTTTGTGCATGTTCCAGTGCAAGAAAGCACATCATTTCCTCATGTGTTTGTAAGAGCAAGTACAAAGCATTTAATTTTCTTAAGTAATGTGCCATGCATTTTTTTTTTCCTTGTCTTTAAATTTACTCTTACTATTGAAGGACATGCTTTGCATCATAGTTTGCCTAGCTGTGGTCTTGAATTGGATTTAATTAATTCATATGTCACAGGCTGCCCATGCAAAATAGATTTGTCATGAAAGAAAATTTGATCAGCCATGGTCTACACAGAGGTAGCAACACTGAGTGATACCAAGAATCTCAATAAATACTGTGTTGCAAAAGTAATTCATCGTAGTTTGAAGATAAACACTTAAGGACTGTAATGATGTGCTACAGCATATCGAATCTGTTGCTTCCCAGCTCATGCACTGTGTTGTGTGAAAAGATGAGAAGCTCTCATTCAGAAGAACTTATTATTGGTGAACAGTGCAAGTTTTTGTTGGACATGAACATTACAGAGTGCACCTTGGGCTGTGAACCTTGGGCTGTCACAGAGGAAAGAATACAAACTCTTGTATTGCATTGTGTTGTTACAGCACACACAACGCTGTATTCAGAGGCATTTCAACAGGATACATGTGACAAGAGAACGTGGCTATATGTGTATAGAGATATATAAAACACAAGGGCACATTGCATTTCTTTAACCAGTTGCCACACAGATACGTATGCAACATTCAAGCAGAAAATGTATTTCTTTTCTCAATTGTGCCTGAAGATACATATAATTTCAATTTACAATGCTTTAAATGTTTAATAAAGTCCCTTTTACTCCCCTTCTATTGTTTCCCTTAATGATTGTTTTTCTTCTGTGCAGGCATACTGTACATATTTTAAATTGGATGAGAAAGTCATATGACATTAAAGAAATCATTAGATATCAATCCATTTCTGTGGTAATTTTTCTCTGTATCATTAATTAAAACCGGTTTTCAAGTATAACAGCTGCAATAGTATGTCCATCAGATACACTTAGAAATGAAGAAGCACCTTCTATACTTTTTTATGAAAGGAAGAAATTATTTTGATATTTTGCACATATAGAAATGTAATAATGAAACTAAACAGCTAATAATGCTGCGTCAAGTTAATGTGTCAATGAAACCTCGTATATAATGATTGGCTGGGGTAGGGAAGGCGTGAGAGCTGGCCAGATATCAGTTACAAACCGACATCTCCCTTCTGGTAATGAAGCCAGTTCTGGTAACAGACTTGCAGCCTGTATTGAATTATTGCACTGCTATTGTCACCATAATTTGGTATAAAGACAGTGATATGAAATGTATAACACACATATCAATCTCTATAAAATACATCCAATTCAAAATATATCTTTCATGGTTTAGAGAGGGGCTGATCTTCCATGGGTTGGAGGATGTGTTTTTCCCCACAGGGACAGCTATCAACAAAAGCAAACAGCAGCAAAAAAACAAGTTGTTCCTGTCTCAGAGTTTTGCAAAGGCGAGCAGTTTTCCTCTTCAGATCAGCAAACAGTGAACATTACTAAATTTGTTATCCGTGATTCAACAGGAGGTGTGAGAATGTAAAGTGGTGCCATAACTCACGGCGTTTTTAGAAACTGTGCTCCTCCTTGTTCCTCATCTGAAGATTTGCCTGACATATCAAAGGCTTTTCAAGTAAAGCTCACTGCTTTCCACTAAGTCATCTTAAACATAAACTCTCAGAACATCAGCCCCCGAAAGCACCCTCTATCTGCTTTTGTGTCCTCTCTGTAATTGTTGCTTTTCCCTCTTGATTCAAATAGCCTGCTTCTATAGACTGTGGCACAAAAGCCCATGTGTTGCCAAGGAACCAATATAGAGAATGGCCTATTCCTTGCACAAAGGATTCTGGGATTGATGTTTCTCTATTCAAACACAAGTTTTATATCTCCTTCAACTGACTTGGTAAAACCACATTTTGAAGGCAGACAAGATGATGTAACAGAGGCTAAAGCAATGCACTCTTCCCTTGTGGATCAAGGGCTCAAATATACCAGTGACATTAAAAAAAATACATTTTTCAAAACAATATATTTTCAGCAACCGGAAGAGCTGACAAGGCCAAAAAAGTAATACTATCTTACTTCAAAAATCGTGCTCTTAAAAGTGGTACTGTGCCATGTATGGATTGGTGTTATGCATTATGCTATCACCACTGACCGACAGTGAGGTGTGAGCTTACTCATTCTCTCAAACAGCCTAAAACATCATCCTTAAGGCAAGCTGTACTTATATGTCACTTGTATTTACGTGTCACGGTTCTGTTTCTTCAAATAAAACATGCAGAGATTAGTTTCAACCCCATCGAGTGACCTTCGCTGTGATCAACAACATGGCTGGCTGCAACAGCATTTGGTTTATATCTCAGTCGATTCTCATGGAGATAAAGTATGCTGACCTTTGACCCGATCACTGGCTCCTTTGTTATGGCAATGCTTGTCTCTGCCAGCCAAGTACTATGTCCTATAAACCCATCTGGCTAAAGGTGATAATACTGAAAATCTAGTGAGCCAACAAAAGTCACAATGGGTCAACTACTTGTTGAGAAGCCGTTGTAAAAAATAAAAAAAATAAAAACAATGTGATATAATCTATCTAACTTACTGATTTTTAGTGACTCAGTGCATCTGACACACATTCGTACTGAAGATTGATTTTTTCTATCAATGATTAGTTATCTACTAAGGTAGACATACAAATCTATAGCTTCATCAGGGATATAGAGGGAAGAGTCACAGAAACACAAACCCAATCATTAAAAATAGCCCTAAATATGATACAATGATTCACAGAGAATGACATATGAACCTAACCAAGAAGATGCTATAGATTCATTGATTTGGAACTGGCGTGATTCTTAATTTCTGGGTTTAACCTCCTCACCTGTACAGTGTTTCACAAATGCTTTGCCATAATGTCATTATTTACTTTTTTTTAGTCTCATCTATTTATAATTTTGGTTGCCAACAGCTGCTGCAGGTGTTGCTTGGAAACAGATGCAGAATGTTGTGCCACAGTATCGGAGTGGTGGAATGGCAAACAGACAGTTAGCCCAAATGCTACCATTGCTTTTAATCAGGGGTGTTGCTAGACTTGACACACTATTGGGGCACAGGCCCCCAGCGCTCAAATCCTCACACAATTTATGATAAATGGCAAAAAACTACTTATTTTCCATGAACATTTACTGGGGTACAAGAAATAATTACTGGTTACTGGTTACTGGTTACAGTTAATAAGGTGTGGTGACGCCCCTGTTTCTAATCAAGAGAGAATGACAGGGATAACTTCATCAGCTTTGCATTTAAGAGGACTCCTACACAGTGTCTTACACACTTACAACACAGTGCCTGAACTGGAAGAGAGAGGAGAAGTGAAAGGAGTCTAGTGGTGCTTTGCTGCCAATTCCAGGATGGTCAGAAAAGTACATCATACTTTGCATTTTCAGAAGTTGGGGTCCTGCACCCCTAAGATCTCTCACCCAGTTCAGCCACTTCTCACTGAGCCTCTGACTCCACTATCACCATCCAGTTCATAATTAGATTGGATGAAACTGAAATTAACTCGAAAATGAGCTTTTGAAAAACCAGTTGTGATTATTTACATTACTGTCATTTAGCTGATGCTATTATTCAAAGTGACTTACAGTTGATTTGGCTAACCAAGGGCCATATTCAAGGGCCCAACAGGAGCAATATGGGGTTGATCCAGGGTCCCAGTTGCTCAAGACTGCAGGCCCTGAATGACTATAATGTAATAATGTAATGTGCGTTATTATTTTGAAATAATAATGTGTATTTCTGGTTGGTTTATTAAACTAATTCACCTTTCACCTACAAATGAGACTGAGCTAAACAGTCCTATTACCTTTTCCGTAAATCGTCTCCACCTCTTTGAGAGAAACCCTGGCCCTCAAATGTTTGACATTCCCAAAACAAGTGGGAATCAATAACGAAAAGTCAAATCCAATCTTTCATTCTTCTTTTTTTAAAGTTAATGTTGTGACTGTGTTTTTCTGCCACACTGTGGAAATCAAATTACAAACATGAGCATTGATTTAGCCTTATTGGATTAACATTTTCTGTTGAATTACAACAGCACTCAGAAGGTTGTGAAAAGACATTTACAAACTGATTTAAGCATTTCATTTTATTATTTTTTTTTCTGATGACACATTACCCAATAAGGGAAAGGCTAGTTGATGTTAGCATTGGTTTTTCATTTTAGTCTCAGTTTTTGCATGTTTTTACTTTGCAAATGTCTTCTATTAATTAAACAAGTTAGTGTTTGTTATGAATCAGTGGGGTTTCATTTATCTGTGTTTAAACAATATCCAAATTCTCAAAATTATTCCTGAAATGTTTTAACTCCTACAGCTTATCTGAACAGTCACCATGCAGTTGCATGCAGTTTTCACAGTACTATAATGCAGCTTATTGCAGAGGGAAATGCATGTGGATGTATGGTGAAACACTTCATTTGCAGTTAGGTCAGGGGTTGGGAAAGAAGGGGCCTTAATGCTGGGGGAAAAAAGAAAGTTAAAAATTCTTCTTTTGTAAAAAAATGAAATGATGCAGTGAAAGCTTCCTGTCTATAACAATTTGACACCGAGCAGGTGCTGTTCTCACTTTCGCTCCTGTTAAGAATGGGTTATTCATGGGCGGTAATTCCAAAAGTCAGGCAACAGATTCAGATCTGAATTTTCACACAGCCACGTTATACTTTGTTCTTGTTAAGCTTGTCCATTGGAGGTCTGGGGCCTCATTTATAACCCATGCGTATGCACAAAAAGCACTCCAGAATGTGCACACACAGATTTTCATGCATAATTTGGGATTTATAAAACTTCTAATTGATGAGAATGTGCGTACCGGTATAATATGTTTGACCCATGTGCACGCACTTTTAGGGAACGTATTTGCTCTGAATAGCACACCCTAGAGACAAAAAGAAATTTGAACAATTGCTTCCTTATTCCTTGTGATTAATTAGGATCAAATTACTTTCCGTATTCAGTGTTGTTTTTGGCCATAAATAAGTGACTCATTAAATTATGAACAGATATGAACAATCATTGCACTTTTAATCAATTTATTTTGGTCACATAAATAGACCTCAGACATGTGATGACAGTATGATGGGAAGGTGTCTTCAGAGACCATTCTGGCTGTTTTGCCCATGATGACTGGCTCATGAGACCATTTAATACGAGCTGTGTTCTTGGATCACTGTGCTGAGATTGGGATAGGCGCTTGAGCGCCCTACGCGCAGCAACAAGCCAATATATGCCCATTTGCAAATCCAGTCAACTCTGGGGTTCTTGGCCACGGGAATGTCCAACAAGAAATAGCGAACTGGTCGGGTATAGCTGAGCCTTCACTCAGTCATGTCATACCAAGAGTGCTGGATGGCATCAATTCTCTGGGTTCGAGGTGTATCAGATTCCCCCATACAGCCGGCAGACATTAAAAAGCAATTTGCAGCGATGACCGGTTTCCCCTATGTAACTGGTGCAATTGACTGCACTCACATTGCAATAAGGGCACCATCAGTGGATGAATATGTGTAAGTAAATCATAGGAATTTCCATTCAATAAAAGTGAAAGCAAATGACACAAATGACATCGACAAATGCATTGGTCCGATCATGTCCGGGTCATGTCACGTTGATATCACTCCATTTTTTCTTGATTTTGATCAGCACGTGTGGCTCTCTATACCTGAGGAATTGACAGCCGTGGTAGCCTCCTGCCATGCAAGGGTTTATGTGTTTTCAGTGGCACTCACATGCTTTCACACACATTTTATACAGTGTTTTTGTTTTTTTTTTATTTTTGCTAATTGCTTTTCTGTTGCCAGTGCCATAGACAGCAGCTGAATTTCATATACATGAACATGACTGGCACGCTGACATTTCTCCCATCTCAGTCACTGAACTCTGGCACTCATTCAGTCATCTTTAGCTGCTTTTGGTTTCTCTAAACAATTCTTAATCAAGTTTACTCTATTATTGTGCATGTTTCAAAAAATGGTCAAGCATTTCTATCTGAAATGATTCAAGTTTACCATAACAAATATGTTGTATACTTATGGTAAATATGGTTTCGCTACAACCTTTAACAGATTTAGTAGAACATGATTATGCATTCAGCAGTGATGGAGCCAAATCCACTTCAGAATGGCTTGTGGTTTTGAAGATTCTCTACTTGCCTGATCCAAAGGTCCATTGAACGCTTGTGGGCTCTGAGACCACTCACTAAGCCTGTCTATGTGATCCACCAGAAGAATGGTCACAGTCCCAGAAGACAGCATCTAAACAGGACTTCAAGCAGTCACTTGTACAGCTTGTATCCATTCCAGTGCTGCCCACATGCTGCAAGCTTGTGAAACTTACACCAGACCCCCTGTTGATCAACAAACTCATTTAGGACACATTTTAATCAGCTTTGTGAAATCATCAATATAATTCCCACTTAATTGGGATGCAAGGTATGCCATTCATCAAGTCATGAATTGCCTGACACACAGGATAATAAGATAATACCCAAAACTTATTTGTGTGTTTCCTCCTTATCCCCTTATTAATTTTGCCGTTGATTCCATCATTATAAAGTGTCAGACTCCAATTATTTACCTCACCTGTCTGCCCTGCCAGTGTAGCCTAATATATCAGCTTCATCCAAAAACAACACCTGCTCCCAGAGGGCAATAAATGGACACACAAACAAACAAATAATAATCACAATAATAATAATAATAATAATAATAATAACCAACATTTGTGCATTATTGCATGGTAAAATGCAATAATGGCATGCCTTTTGACAAGATAAATTTAGAAAAATAAATGCACAATCTAGTCAAGTGGCATGTACAACCTAACACTATTGTTAACAGCTACTACTCACATGGTTGACACCATTACTTTAAAAGTGTTTCATCACTCTGGCTGGCAGATGTACATATCCAATGCATCTCTGTCACTTCAAATGCAAACTCTGTAATATGCAGCTCTGTGACTCACATAGCTAGTGTGGAAACAGCCCTGGATGCTAAGCCTCAGAGTAAATTATAAGCACAAAAACGGTGCAATGCAAGGTCACAAGGACAAAGGATAAAACATTAGTATTATGGCAGAAAAGTGCTAGTTAAATTTTTGCTCTTACATATTTGAGAAATAGATCACTTTATTTTTTAACTATTTTTATATTAATTATTCATTTGGTAGACTGAGTTTGAGTCATGGACGAGACTGAATCATGCATTCATAGATATGTTGAGAATGTATGCTTCGTATTTGCCTTGACTTTTTAATGATGATTGGATGTGCTGAGGAGTTTCACTCTTAGATCTGTATATAATGAGCATTTTTCTTTCCTATCGGCTGCAAAGTACGTTCTGGATGGTTTCATGTACTAAGATTTTCATGTTGCTAGGAGTACATTAGCAATCATGAAACCACCTCACAATGGTTTCATTCTGATAGGACGGCTGCAGAGCTATGGTTTGAGACATTTGCTTGTGGATAAGTTAAATACCTGCAGATTTTGGACTTCACTGTGTTAAGTGCAAAATTATGAAAATGTTTTTTTTTTCTTCAATGACAGAAAGGTGAAGGACAGAACCTTTTTACAGTACATGTAAATACAGCATATAGCTTACGTCTTCATTCTTTGAATTTTTAATATTAGTCTTTCATGGAGGTATTATGAGCTGCTGGCTAAATTAAAGAGTATTTATGTTTTAATTAAATGTAAGTTCTACCCAACCATTCTGCTCGTTTAATGTATTGATACAGGAGCATGTGTTATAGGTATAATTATATTCATTAGGAAACATCTCTGTGCAAGACAAAATTATTTAAGTAAAATATTGAATGTATCTTTTGGTGAGTTACAATAAATTGTGAGCTGTTGTATGTCGCAGTCGGCCACTGTATTGTGAGTTAGCTTTGTACAGTCAATAACAGCGTTGTTACAGAAGCACTTATACATATATTATCATACCTGATAAATATAGACTCAATATTAGTTTAATTGAGTTTTTTTTTTTTTTTTTTTTTTTGTGTGTGACTGTAAACTCATCTCCAATGCCTGCTGAGACAGTTCTGCAGCCCAGCCGAATGTGAGACATCATGTTACGTATCCTACTGTACATCATTCATGAAATATTTATTGGCATAGAATAGACAGACTTTTTTTTTTTTAAAAATGAGGCCCGGAGAATGAAAGCCATTTCCATTCTATTTACCTGGGTGACTTTATCTGACATTCATGGTAACAGGACGCTCTTTTGCATTACAGCTTTTCACATCATATGGAAGTGGAGACTCTAGTAATACATACCACAGAATGAATTGCTGAAACTTTATTTTGCAAGCCACAGTGAGAGATGCTAAATTTAACCATAGTACCTGCCAATTATTATTTAACATTGCATAATTAAACAATTATTTAATGCTCCCCTCACCTCAACACGTAATTAAGTGTTGTTAAGCTATGCTATTCTTTTTTATTAGCATGCTATGTAGTCTAGATAATATGTATCTATCTGGATAAGGGGAAGCAGCCAGATAACATTAGCTACTCAGCTATCTGTTTTGCAAATGAGAGCTCCATGTTGCTAACAAGAGTGATATGAGCTCAAATGTTTGTCAAGCTGATTTTCAAGTTAATAAGTTAATAAGCTAGCTACTCAATGTTTAGATTTTGTTAAATTATAAATTGATTTGTACAGTGTACATAACAGCAATCATTTATTTGTCTTGGAATGGAATGCGAATTAGTTTGCATAGCTCACATTGTCTTAGTTACCAATAACATTAGCTAACTAGTTAGCTAATTTGATTGTTGGTGAATGCAGTGGAATCACCAGACCGATAGGGACATGAACAAAGTCACCAACATCTGCCCTCTATTAGATCATTATCTTGCATGTCCTATTCAACAATATCTTGTAAAACATGTATCATGTATAACAAAAGCAATGCCAATCAACAAGCCATCAAATGCAATGCAATAGGCCCTATTAGTTATTAAAACCTTGGGGAATTGTTTTATTTAATGCTGTTTATTTTATATTTCGGAAGCTATTAATTTCTTGATGGCACACTTCCAACAATAACAGGGATGAATATCTATGGATGTGATGATGGGTTAATTTCCACACACCCATGTCGAGGCTGGATCACTTGTATGTATAGATGGGTGCATTGCATTTGCATAAGAAGTAAGTATATTAGCAATAACTGCCTGAAGGTTGGTGCTTATTGTTTGGTCATTGACAATTATGCCTTTATTTGGTATGCAAAATGGATTTGCTGTGCCACAAATTTCCATTTAGTTGGATTAGATATTGGCATCGGCTTTAATTGTTTAATTTTCTTTAATGTCATGTCACTGGGCTGGTTAATGTTTACTGGGTTGGTTAATGTTTACAGCCTGTGAATAATAGAATGTATAATTCAACATCTGAGGTGCAGAGTAGTGAGTAGCTCTTTAAATAAAGCAGCTGGAAACAAAAGCCAAGGTCTCCATTTAACAAGGAGTGTCATTTTTTAAAAAACATAATTTAACCATCTTCCAGTTCGTAGCTACATTGTATTTTATGTAGATGTTCATATTAAAGTACGATTTCAGTGCAATGAGGAGATTATTCTCATTTCAGATATTAACCCTTAAATATTTGTTTTGTGTCTTTGATATGTGTCTTTGTGTATGAAGTGCAAATTTTGAAAGTGTTATGCTTGTTTAGTTGATGAGACTTGAGCTAGATTTGGCTAACACTATGGCTGAATGGTTAATCTGACTCTGTTTTTTGAAAAACATCACATTTCTGGTTTCATATAAAGTGGAACAAAAGCATTTTTTTAAGTGGTGATCCAAATGACCCAGACTAATGCTATTGTTATAAAAAATGTACTCAGAGCAATTGCTATGTCAAATGAATGTTATTTCTGAGTGCGTTAGAAGTCTGAATATGTTTTAAGTGAAGCTTAAAATAGTGAGATGAGGTGTAGTAAAACAATGATGTAATAACAACTTTAAATTCTCATTTTGTTAAAAAAATGTATATATATAACAATTCATCACATTTTTCAAAATGTTGATTTACAAGCATGATATTTTTTTTCAAGATGTTGTAGTAGAAGTGTTGCACTCACCCACCAGCCGAATACGGGTGATATATTGCATGCCTTTAGCTTTAATGCAGCAAGATATATTTTCACATATCCCATGTTATTTATTGAGAGCAGATAAGCCGTCAAAGCCTGAATAGCATGCTCTCGGGAATGTTTTACCATGCAAAACAGGCTGTACTGTGAGGAAGAAAAACCCTAAACGCTACTGGATGCGGCAGAATGTTCAACATCCACAGGTACTGACAACAATCTTGACAAGCGTTACACTTTGGATTCCTACCAGCCTGTTTGGGGACAGGCTGCTTGAAGTGTGCAAAAGTGATTGTGATAGCCGTGCAGTAGCTGGATGCAAAATTGATCAGCACCTTGGAGAGTTCCCGTCTCCAAACGCGTGTCAGTTTGAGAGAGACTCAGACAGGCCTCTGATTGCTGGAGCGTGGTCACGTGCGGCACGGTAACGAGTCAGGCTCTCTGATGGTACAGGGAGTTGGCTCTCTCTGTGGAGAAGCCAAAGGATTGCTGTTAGGATCTGACTGTTTCAAATAGTGGTTCAAAAAATGCACACCCCCACACACACACACACACACACACGCATGTACGCACACACACACACACACATACACACACACACACACACAACATTCCTTGATTTTGTTCAGAACAGGTTCATAACAATAAACATGATCCTCGTTACCCATCATTATTCCTGTAGCATAGACCGAGATGTCTGCTTAGAATATTCAAAACCCTTGTTTTCCACTACACAAATGCATTTTTCATATTCATATAAGCCATATGCAAGCAGGAGACATGTTAAAACATGTTAAAACCCTTGTTTAAACCCTTGGTTTTAACATGTTATAAATGAAAGTACCACTGACATGTAGACATTGTGATAGAACTTAGGCCATGATTCAATCAACATTTGACTTTTACAGTTTTTCATTGTTATTCACTTCCTCTTCAGTTTTGCTGACTGCTGAACTGGACAAATGATGGCTGAATCCTGGCCTTAATACATAGAAACACCATTTGAAGATTTAAACCACAGACACACAAACAAACAAACAAAAAAAACACTTATACGAAAACACACACACACACACACACACACACACACACACACACACACACACACACACACACACACACACACACACACACACACATACACACACACACGCAAATATGCTCTGCTCTTGCCAGTGGAATTTTCCCACTGAGTAAACTGTGTCACTCAAAAAGAAAAAAAATAAAAAAAAGTGGAAAAATTGTAATGTTCCAGTGGGTGGTTTCTGCACATGCTATTTATTTTATTTATTTTTTTTTTATTTCTTTGGGCTTTGAGTTTGCGCTCACCGGTCGCTTTAGATAGCAAATGAAACAATCAAAGACAGACCAAGAGACGGGAATTGTACTGACACTAATCTGTGTCTCGGCAGTCTTCTGCTTGCTCGGCTCAGTGGTGTTCCTATTTGCTTCCTGTCTTACACTGGCAGAGGCTTTGTTTGACAAGGCTGTGTTTAACATTTGGATGCAGATCCATTTAACCCAGTCTGCCACTGATAGGCTATAAATCACATTCTAATATGAAAATTCTTCCTGATGTTTCAGTCTGTGTTTTGAAGGTCATTTTTTTCTCGTCTTTATTTTTCTATCGTCGAATGAAGCGGGAGTGGATGAAATGCACAGTGGGACACGGTGCTGCCACCAGCCCGGGCAATACATGAAAAATAGAAACGTCAATATTGAGATGAAAATGAAAATGAATAATTAAAGGTGATGTTTGCAGCCGCAGGTGAAAATGACTCTTCCTGCTGTTCGTCTCTGCTGTGATTGGTCCTCCGGCACTGAAAAAGGAACTTTCAAATCAAGCCCAGACACATTCCGGTTTGCCTTAGAGCTTGGAATCTCCAGGGCTCTATTCTTATCTTCTCTGATATCCCTAATTGTCATGTGTCATGTTTGGATGGAGTTTTTGGTATTTTCCAGGGTATTTTTTAATGGAATAATTTGCAAATATGAGGGCTAGGTTTTTTTTAATATGCTTTCCTTAAAAAAACAAGTATATTCCATTAGCTCCAATGTCCAGCAGCTGACTCATAGCCCCAGTGTTGTGTGGGAGCTAGCGCCGTTGAGATGTGCGATGGCTTGGACACGGTCTTTTAGCTTGTGCTGCTCCCTTCATTGCACTCAGATATACCAGAGACACGCTGGCCCGATAGGCAGTGCAAGGCCTGACTGATTGTGCCACAATTTGAAACGATCAGCTCGTTCTCATGAGTCGAACGTGTCCTTGGCCTCAAACGCATGATGCCCGTGTCTCCTGTAAGAGGCAAGGCCTCACAATCGCTCTGTAAAATCAATGAGGTGGAAACCCATGGAGGGTCAGGTCTATTGACAGGAAATTCATGGAAATGTATCTGAGGAAATGCGATTTTCTTTATTGCCACTTTTTTGGCATAATTTTGGCAAAAGTGGCAATATGGCATTTTATTATGCCAAAAAATTGCATTTTTTGGCATAATTATTTTTCCCTTTTTTTGGAATTGCAACATGTCTAGGGCACTCAAATATAAAACACTAAATTCATTTTATTTATTTATGTATGTATGTATGTATGTATGTATGTATATATGTATGTATTTATTCATTTATGTACTTATTTACTTATTTATCTTACATTTATGAACCACCTTTGAACTGTATAAACAGATCATTGACATACCAACTCATCTTATGGAAAGCGCAAATAATTAATGCATTTACACTCTTTGGAATGTACACATAAAAGTGTACAAATGTTGGGAATGTGCCTTTTTTGCTTGATTGCTGAGTCTCAGTTAATTCAATCAGGCTGGAAGAGGTGGTATGTTCCAGCGAGCAAACACCCGTCTCTCAACAGGAGTATTGTCTCAACAGTACCCATGGCAACCAGCAAAGGGACAGCCTGGAGAATGGTGCAGTCCACGATATGACAGGTTTGTGGGGCTTTTAGAGCTAGAGGGACAGGAAAGCAATATCTCTGCTGTCTGCCTTGTTAAACCTCTCCTACCAAAGCAGCAGTATTACAGTAGGCATTATCATTGGTGATAATGCTCGGAGGTCATACCTCACATTGTGATTCCAGTACTTAGTGAGAAAGTGAGTTTCATTGTTACAGCACAAGATTACATTCTCAACAAGACATGCACTCTTGTGATTCTCTCAGTTATTGCAAACCCAAGAAGAGGTATATTAGACTTTTTTCCCTCAATCCCTTGGATTTGTAAAGGCTGAAAAAGCTATACTTACCAATATACACTATATACTATATACCTTCAATGTGCTTTATGTATGGGCAGTGATGGCTGGTATCCTATATTCTGCAAATGTCCTTCACAGGGGGAGAAAAGAATACTGCTACTGTTTATGGCATGAAAATACTGTTTTCAGAGTTGTGTCCTATTCAAGAAATTGCCTTAATCTCAAAGAAGAGTAAAATCTTTTATTTATTTATTATAATTATTATTATTGTCATTTTTTGCATTTTATCACAGCTTGAGCTGCCTTATTTATGCATAAAGGTGTATTGTAGGTATGCATAAATTCATGAATGCATGCAGGTTAGCTTGTACATATGTCTCATTGCATTTACATATGTGAACTGGTCTTGTCTTGAGACTGGCATGTCAGGGAGCGCAATGCAGCAGCCAGGATGCGGCTCGCGCTGTCCTGTAGCTGTGCGGTCCCCGTGCATCGGAGCAGAGCGTACCAGCTGGAGCCTGACAAATGGTTGTTTAACAGCAAATGGCTTGTTTACACCTGATTGTTCCCCTTGTTATATTCTGCCACTGATTACTGGTGCATTTGAGGATCATTATCCCAATGCTGGATTTGCATTATTAAAGTCATGCAATGCGGTTGTCATTCATTAATCACCTCTCAATGAGGGCTGTCAGAGAGCTGTCATCCAGGACGACTCATTACCTTCTCCGATTCTGCTTCTTATCGGCTCGATCGCGGCCCCACCTGCTGTGGTCAAAGCTGGTCTGAAGATTTCAAAGGTGACCTTTTCTAACACGAACAGAAGGGGGAGAAATGTTCCCTCCGTATTTATCAGTATTTATACATGCATTTAATAATTACGCACACATCAAAAATAAGGTGTGTTCACTTGTCAAGGAAGAGAATACAATTGCACTGTAAACTGATGCTTGCATTCCTTATTTAATTTTGTATAGCTTTGAGCTTTGTAGTCATTCCTTCCAAACCAATACCTGGCATAAGCAGATAGATTTATTTGCATTAAAAGACACAGACAATTTTGTTCCCTGCCTTTAGTGTACTAAAAATGCTCAAAAATGAACAAAATTAACCAAATCTGTAACATTCCCCAACACAGACATTTGGAGGACAGGACATGGTGGGTGTTCTCTTTTTCTGAAACTCTAGGTTTGACTTACAAAAAAAAAAAAAAAAAATGTGCTGTGCCAGCTGATTTAAAAGTAAAATGCCTTAGAAGTGCTTGATTAGTTAGTTGTTTCATTTATTATTTAACTGTGCTTCCAAAGATTTCCTTTAAGGTAATGATTTAAATCCTGGATCAATGGATTTCCCTTTTTTCCACGACAGGTCCTTCTTCCTTAATTGGAGCAATTGATTGATATAAAGCTGAATCCCGAGGAATTCCAGGTATTATCTGTTTCTCTTTGACTGACATATATAGAACCTGGCACAGGCACTGCTACCTTGCCTCACAATGAATATCATGGCTTAATTGCAATTTACAAAACATATGCATGGATTTTCCCGGTCTCAATATCAGTGAGTGTAAATGTATCAGGCAAGTGACACTGCAATGTTTGCCATTTTCTGCTCTGCTGTCTGTAAACTGTACTTTTGGCATCCTCAAATAACACCCAATTTCCTTTATCTCCATGCATAATTGCAATTGATTTTTCTCTTCTCCATGGCTCGTTTCTGTGCAGTGCTGTCTATTTCTGGCCAAAGCAATGGCAATGAGCAGAGCGTGTCCCTGTGTTTCAGTGCACACTGGACGCTGTAATTACAGAGAAGTGAATGACCGCCTGATTTCTGTCACACAGTCTTTTGTCTCTTGCTTGAGATAAAATGCACTAAATTTCTCTATGTTGCTTTCAGAGAGGAGCTTAGCGATGAAAGCTATGCACCAGAAAAAACAAAAACAAAAAAAAAAAAAAAAAACTCACTGTACCTTATGATAATTTACAGTATTGGATTATTCCCCTTCATTTGAAAGAAAAGTGAACAAAACTAAATTTAAAGTTTATTTTATTTATTGCAGCAAACATATTCAACTTCAAATGTAGTTTCTTTCAATGTTCTTTCAATGAAAGGTGCATAATATTTCTCTTTTTTTCATTTCTTTTATTTGTTTCGTGACAGCAATTGCCCAGAGCTGTTTCAAAGGAAGGGCATTTTATTGACAGTACTGCACAGGCAAGTTGTGTCGTTCCATTTCTCAGCCACAGAAAAAGTGACAAAGAAACATTTATTACAGAAACAGAATAAATGGTGTCAGAGTTCATTCTTTCGAATTTCTATAGAACAATTAATGGTATATACCTCATGTACTCCCTACGAGGTTAACATTTTCAAAGTCAAATGACAATGAAAGAGACGTTTGTCCATCTTCCTTTTTCTTTGATGCTTTATTTCTTGTCAACACTGCGCTGCCCTTGATGGTGGTGAGTAAACTGAATTAATGCTGCTGAAGGTAAGCTGGAGTGGACAGAATAGAAGTATTAGAGAAACAGGACAACAGCAGCTCTGGCCATTGAATTGTGTTTAATGATTGAATTTGTGCCCTTTCTTTCCAACTGATTTTACCGCTGCTGTCAGCAAGAAAAAAACAGTCTGATGAGATTATTTTAAGTTTTGATCTTTTGCCAAGAACAGTGTTGTAATAAAACTAGAGAAGCATGCAACACAAGTTCAGGTCTCAGATTTAGATGGTTAAGTTCCCAAAGCCGTGATGCAGAAACTCCATATATTTTTTTTTATGCATTTTTATTCATTTCTACTGCTTCATTGTAGTCAGTTGAGAATGAGGTTCAATGAACCCCACAATGGGAGGAGCTACACCGACCTTTCAGGCAGTGATATGTTCAAACCAATCAAATGATTGTGCTCTCCACAGGCAGGCATGATAAACACATGGTGATTGATTGGTTCTCTGCCCATTTCTGGATTCAATGAGCCTCTTTCTTCATCCCACACAGCACAAACAGAAGGTGAAAAATGCTAAGAAACACTGCAACAAACTAACTTTTTTCATCAGATCCCATGAGAAAGTGTCTGCTAATGGAAGCAAATGTGACAGAAGAAAGCTCTTTTATTTTTTTATTTTGAATAGCATACTTAACTGTCAGTGTGGCCATTTAAACGGTTTAAACTTTGGAGAATGCTTGGCTGAGGTTCTAATTATATGAATCTTTATGGCATCGCATAGAGTTTGAAGACCTTATAGTGGGAAAAATAAGTTTTCTTATTGCTGTATATACTGTTTATTTCCACTGGTGTGAGCATAGTCATTATAGCAGAATCACAACATCATAGTTCAGGTGGATCTTTGTGGTGGCACAGGAACAAATGATTAACATTCTTTAAAAATGTATTAACTATTTTAATAAGATTTGATTTGCATATCACTACAAGTAATACTGGTAGAAATGGTATGGGCAGGCATATGCATTTGATTGTCTGTCACTGCACTGGCACATTTATATATCACAGTTGTTATAGTCCCGACTTGCATTTTAAAGTTCTGCATGCATTTCACATGTTAGAACAGGATGGATGGTGGGCTAAGAGCTGCCTGTGCCTGGGACAGGTATTTAACACTGTATTAACAGCATAATGGACAGCCACACGTCAGACCCCTGGCAGTGAGTAGGTGTGACTGTGACAAACACAGAGAAATAAGCATGCATGTCAGGGGAGAAATTCTACAGAGAATTTCACATCGTTGCCACATCTTAAACTCAGTACAGAGGCGTGACCTGCTAGGCTGGACACACTCATTTTGTCTGTACCTGTAGCTGAATCACTGGTTGCAAACTTAAGTCTACCTGGCTGAGTGGGTGGGGGTGGGGGTGGGGGTGCATGGTCAGCAGTGGTAACTGGACCTGAATATGCTCCCGAATGAAGGATTTTGTATTGTATAACTCAACAGCAGGATAGCAGGAGGTTGTGAATGATTAATCCAAAGATATATTTTATCCCAGGCATTGCCATGTATGGGGAGGATGCATTTAGATTCACTTACCAATATTAACTAATGAGGTTGGTAAAACACACACACACACACACACACACACACACACACACACACACACACACACACACACACACACACACACACACACACACACACACACACAAACACACTGTCCTTTTTCGTGTTGACTTTTTCATTTTTACTCTTGCAGTCTGTCTTGTGTGTGCCTCTCTGGGTTAATGGGTTGGAATAATACGCATAACTAGAACACTGCTGTCATGTAAACCCAGGAGTTGGTTTCCCGCAGTGTTTTTTAGCCAGACTCATCAGCAGTGATTTTGAATGTGTGAGTGTGCATGTGCTGTTGTTTCTGCATCTCTTTGGTCAAGAGCGTGGGTCTGTGGGGCATATGTGTATTTATCCCTACATTTGCTCGTGCCATTGACTGTTGAGGGATATGCTTTTGAAAGAAGTGCACATTACAGTGCATGTGGTAAGACTCAATCTCAGTATCCCCTTCATAGGTTTAATGCATGGGGTCCATAGCTGGGGTGATATTGCCCTGTTGGCCTCAGGTACTGGTGCTGAAGCTGTTGGCGTTTGCAGCTGCTGTCCCTAAGCGACACTGTCCAGCCCCCAAATATCTGACTGGTGATAACGCCCAGCAGTGCACTTGACCCCCCAATGGGGTGCACTCAATTCACGCCACATTTCAGAAAGTTGTGAATGATTTTCTCCTAGGTGTGAAGTTCGCACTAAACTGTTAACACATTTCACGAGTGGTTGTTTTTAGCTTAGTGGGCATACCAAGTTGGCAGTCATGACTGTCCTGCTGAAGCAACTGTGTAGGCATTAGTGACTGAAAACAATAAGCATCAATTTTACAACATCAAAATATATATGAACAAAAAAGTGCTGCAGGTTGCTCCGCTAACATCTCACGAAGAACGAAGTAGACTGATACACAGTGTAGTTCAGCTGTGAATATAAATGAACTAATAGCTAATAGCTGTTTGAACATGACATTATGTTGAAACTGATGAGGGTGTATCTGCATTGCAAAATGAGATGTGATTTCCGATGAGTTTGAGTGTGGGGGGGCCAACCCTGTTTTTACTGTGAGTCCCCCCACCACCACCACCCCTGAGGTCTAAACACAGCCTTCACAGCGGTCTACTCCACTTTGGATTTGTTATATTCTGCTATATTGTTTCATTCAACTATTTTGAATGAAAAATATATATGTAGAGATAATAATAATAAAGAAAAAGTTTACTACATGCCCAGTGAATGGGTTCTCTCTGGTCATATTTCAGGGTACTTTAAGGAGATATTCATAACTACTTCCATTAAAAGAGATTGCAACCGCATTGGCATATTTCATAATTAATATACTTATCCCTTCATGCTAATGTTTAATGCATTTTCCTTTGGAGTGAAAGTAGAAGGAGAGGACACCCTTGAGACTTCTCACCACACTGCAGTCTGTGTGGAATTCACTATGCTCCAAACAGCACTCTCCCTAATGCCTTGAAACTTCAGCAAAGTCTGTGCTAACTATACCAGTTCTCACTTTCACACATACACAGCATGGGGGTATTACAGTGTTTTCCTGTTACAGGACAAGTTCTATGTATCTGGGCACACATTATAAAGACTGATTATAATTCTATCAGGAAAAGATTAGAAATTTAACTTAATTTTCAGAACATGATGTTCAGGATAATTTAATGTACATTACATGCATCAATTTCATGAATTTGAATATTCATATTTTTACAATATCATTTAATTGGACTTTGAATGGGTTGTAGGGCAGACAATGTACGCTTCTCCCATTTTGTCAGTTTTTCTGTCATTAAAAAGGGGTAGCACTATATCCTGTGAAACAATGGTTGCATATCTTAGCGCTAACCTCTAAAACTCTATTACAGAAACTGCAGAGGACAGCGTGGTGATCAACATTATCGATCCGAATATTGTCACATTGAACATGACACAAAGACATGAGATCAACTCAGCTTAGCTACCTGTGTACTGGGATCCTAGAAAGTCACACTCAGCTTTCTCAGAGTGTGATGTCAGCGATCTCAGGGTGCAATGTCAGCAATCTCAGGGTGTGATGTCAGCGATCTCAGGGTGTGATGTCAGCGATCTCAGGGTGTGATGTCAGCTGTCTCAGGTTGGTTGCGATGTCAATGACCTCAGGGTGTGATGTCGGCGACCTCAGGGTGTGATGTCAGCAACCTCAAGGTATGATGTCAGCCACTTTAGGTTGCGCACACTCAAGACTAGAGGATTTTCCCTCTCAACTCCTGCATTGATGTTGCTGACCAGTTTGAACTGAAAAAAGGGAACCAAACAAACAGCCTCACTTTGCCCTTGTGTCATCCCACCTTCTTCATTCCCACATGAGGCTCCTACAAAGGCAGAAATGCTCCTTTAGTCTGTGTGGAAATACTACGAGCAGATCATTTTCTCCACCTTTATTAATCATAAAAGGCAATCCTTCTGACAGGGACCCAATCAAAACTGACATTTGCGTGCTCAGTGAATCATTCACAAGGCGTGGCCTTTGCTCAAACCAGCTCTGAAACACACACCGCGTCACGCTGCTTTTGATTAAAAGTGCTAAATATCAAGCTGCCGGGTGGCTAATCCTGCTAAAACACAGGGTCTCCCGAGGCATGCAGTTCAATCCTGACTGTGATAGTGGAGGAAATATTATTTTAATTATTATATTTTGTCATATTATATTTATTATGTCAATGTTATATCAGGTCACAGACCCTTGGAGTGTTCTGGCATAGGGCTGATACAGCTTTGCCTTCTTTGTAGATTGTAGGTCAGAAAGGAGCCTCGCTAGTCAGAATAGCCTGTTCTTATTACATGTTGTTATGCTCTTTCGCAGTGCTAGATCCGAAGGATCACTGAGCAGGGTGCCACATTATTGGTCATAACGTGGTCCTGATTTTTTTCATTGGGAACGTCCTCATTTCTCTGCAAATCCGCTCCTGCAGTCTGCCTGCGACAGCTGCACATAAAGCGCACGGCTCTGATGCAACGACTGCGCTGCTCATCTGGTATATTGCAGAGATAAAAAGAACAGAAACACAACGGCGGCACAGCTCAGCTGGTATGCTGCAGAGAAAGAAGAACAGTGACTGCGCAGCTCAGCTGGTATACTGCAGAGAAAAAAGAACGGAAACACAATGCTGCGCAGTTCAGCTGGTATACTGCAGAGGAAAAAGAACAGAAACACAACGGCTGCGCAGCTCAGCTGGTATACTGCAGAGGAAAAAGAACAGAAACACAACGGCTGCGCAGCTCAGCTGGTATACTGCAGAGGAAAAAGAACAGAAACACAACGGCTGCGCAGCTCAGCTGGTATACTGCAGAGAAAAAAAACAGAACAGAAGCAGCGGCTGTCAGAATCCACATGCTCTGCACACACATTCTCCCAAATTGGCAGAGCAAATTACAGCGATTAAACTGGCCGACGAGAACAAATGGACATTCTAAAGTGAGAGGGAAAAAAACCAGAGATAAAAACTGGAATTGAAAAATGGTTTAAATGCCCCATTCTGACAAGAGAGGCACAGTTGTAAGACACAGACTGACTCATAATTATTTTAATCATTGTATTTTGATAATATGTTTTTCCATATAATTCATTGTTAATGTTGCAGGGAATCAGACATGACTGAAACATTTTGTGTGGTCCCAATTTGTATGAATATTCTCACAGAAATTGATCTATTTTCATCCTGTAAGAATCCCACAAGAACAGCCTGAGTTAACACAAGCGAAAACAAGACAGAAAAAAAAGGAGAGCAGCCTGCACAAAAATAAAAAAACCAAGCAGGCACCACAGAAGCACACTATAACTCCCTTAAACAAGGAAGATCCGGAAACGGCATGTCACCCAAAACGTGTCACGCCTCTCGTGGAGTGACACACAATTTCACAGCTGAGAGTAAGCCGTTTCCCTGGTGACTACCCCCTTTAGATGACAGAGTGTTTGAGCCAGCAGGCCCTGCAGACTGGCAGCTGCACTGCACTGCCCTTGCCCTCCAACATCTTATGCTCTAATTAATGCTGAATGATCCTACTGGTTGCTATCAAAGCTGTGATCCGAAAGCCTCATGGATTTATTCAAATGCCTCATTACCGATTCTACGGCATGGCGATATGGTGTTGATAAGGGTAGCGAGGCTTTGGAGTCGTCCTGGCTCAGAGGAGCCAGCCTCTACTTTCTAGGTTGTTTGCACTCTTGGACTGTTCTTTGTGCAACTGTTGCGAAGCGGTGTCTTCAATTATGAATTATTCACCAGATATTATTCCAAAGGTCATCTTATAGTAATTAGTATCCCGCTGTTGGCCAAACAGCCTCCAGGCACCTGATGGCCAGTTTAATTTCAATTTAAAATGAGTCTGCTGTTTGACACTCCCTATATGTTCACCTATCGCCACTAACAGATGCCACTTTGAAAACTAAGTGAGCCTTAAATTCCGCAGTATGTTTGCAAGGGGTAAAAAAAAGAGAAAAGAAAAAAAAAACCTAAAACTAATGTTCAGGTACAACTGGACATAATGGAAAAAAAAAAAAAAGTATTTGTTATGCATGTGCAAATGGATGTTAAAAAAGCCTGGGGGTTCTGATTCAGAGCCGTCGGCTTTGCCTCAAGCCCTGCTTACTTCCCTCAGAAGTTCATATAGAGACTGTAGGGCTTTTTGTATAGCTACCTACCGCACATAAATTGCCACACTAAAAATCAACTTTTTTTAATCATTATGAAGTACAAAAAAATCATCAGGTACCATGGACAAATGTCATTCCATAAATTTCAGAAATGTACTGACAATGACGACGTGTGTCAAAGTGAATGGCATCACCATGGGAAAGTGGAATCAACTGGATTCTCCTCATTTGCCTTGGTTAACCAAAGGTATCATTAAATGCCCAGCAATGCTCCATCAATGAAACAAACCAATATTAAATTAGTGCAACCACCTGTGTATTGAACCTGCATTATGTGACTTATGAGCCCAATTCCCGAACTTCATGCCACTAATGGCTAAAGGTCTATGTAGCCAAGCATACGGTTTCAGGCCTGCAGGTCCTCAGGGGGTGAATCTGCACATACCTGTATTGCTGGGAGTGTTACTAATGTGTCTGAAAAGAGAAACAATTATGGTTATCAAAAATGGTTAATCACATATTTTTGCATTTATGTATGCACTTTCTGGCCACTGTCTGTATTGATGCCATTGCCTGCTTCGTTGGTGTTCACTTTCACCTATGTGTGAAGTTTCCAGGACTTGTTGAATTTCTGTGGGGAATGAAAAGTGTCTATTTTTTAAGTGAGCATTTACCTACCTGTGTGTGAGTTATGGGATGGCCAAATGGTGTTCCCCAGCGAGTTGTAAGCACTTAAGCCCGTCTTGGCTTGGTTGTTGAGGGGAATGTACTGTGGGAATGCTTCAATGATTAATTGGTTTCCTTAATCAAAAGCTGTCTGTGGGCTGTGTGAAGAACTCAGTTGAGTGAGTGACCTTGTACAAGCGCAGTAGCTTAGCATTTGACAGCTTTGCGGTTGTTAATACATAGATTTCCATAGTAATATCTTGGCACTGTACATTTGGCCCAGTAGAACCTGTTGAAAATAAATGCCTGCCTTTTAGACTGAGGCCCTGGTACCCATGGGAGTCAGTTTGTTTTGAAAAGTGCAGGGGACAATGACGGGTTCAACTGACTGAATGCTTTCAAAAAGTGGTGGGGACAAAATGGGTCAGAACAAAAAGTCGTGGGTGCATGTCCCCAGCGTAAATGACACCTTTGCCAGTACCTCGCTGTGTGTGTGCCATTATCTGATGCATGGTGTGTCTAATCAGATAATTTAATGTCCAGTTTTAGTATTATTATGTACATATTGATGTTTATTTACTTTCTGTAGATTTGTCTGTACTTGTCTTTTGTTGTTCATCTATGTGCTGCTTCTCATTGACTTATTTCTTCTTTGACAATCCCCTCTGTGCCCTTTTAACCAAGACAGTGGATGACACTTCAGTTTTCGAGACAGTAATGCTTCACCGTGTGGGCTCGATTTAGCATTGTGCAAGAAAACGAGCCTCTCACATATCAAAACGTAGCACAAGATTAGCACAATAAAGGTAGAGGAAATTGTTAGTCTAGTCCACTGCTTACCCATTCTGAACAAGCATATTCAACAAAGAGCATGTGCCCCAGTGGTGCAAATCAGAACAAGGCTGTTTTTGTCCAGGATAGAGAGAAACAAACCCCCTGGGCCTCCACTATAATAGACTGAAAGCCTCTTCTCCAGGATGTTTTTTCATTAGCAAGATATGAATTATGTGGTTCGGACAAAGAAATTAATTATTACTAAACATGATTACCTAACACTATTGATTAATATGTCCTCCTTCAAAACATCCTCTTTGTATGTTGAGTGTCATATTTGCATGATATTAGCCATGCATGTGTAGGTTCACCTTTAGAGCATGAAGAGAGCTGAATAGCTGTCTGTTTTCTATGGAAACAATGCCATGCCAGGCCTGTCTGTCTGGGTCCTTATAATGGTGGACATTAACATGACAGTAGTGTCCTTCTAATCACAAGCTTTTATCAAAATGACTATTCTTAATCAACTATTAAATACTTTGTTATATTGTGTATAATAGTACAGAATATTTTTTTTATTATTATTCAAACACCTACAATACTGTTGTGGGTCAGTTATATAAATTATTAAACAACTGGTTGAAAAAAGCTTAACAAATATTAACTAAAGAAAATTGGACGTTTTATGAAATGTTTACTCTAAAACCCTTTGTGATTGCCCAACAATGATAGGTTCATATATTCACACTTCTAGAAATGTGGTGTCAAGAATAAGCCTATGTTTATGAATTTCTGACAGCCACTACTTTATTTACATTTCTTCATTATTTTTGTGAGTTTTTATTCACAAAAATATATGATTGGCAAACAGATGTCTGGAACAACTGGTGGACAGCTTGGCTGAAAGTCACTGAGAGGGATATAGAATTATACTGAACATGGGTGGGTTCATCTGTGCAGGTTGGGTTCTGAGTACAAAGTGGTCTAAATCCATCCATTCTCAGTAAGCACCTTTAGGATCCTCCAGAGATGGCTGCGGTGACCTGGAGGCTAATGCAGTGAGTGCAGGGACAGGACCACGGTATATTGCAGGGCACACACTGGAGACTGTTTTAGAGATACCAGTTAACCTAGATGGCACGCCTTCATACTCCAGGAGAAAGGCAGGCAAATTAACACTGGAGGAAGGCAGTATTTTTCAGATAACTTATTATGTTTGCACAAATCCTGCATGATGAAAATTAGATTTGATCCCTGTGAACCTTTATCTACTAGATCATCAAAAATAAATCTGGATTTTCTTCTTATTCTAGTACTACTATGACAACTAATAATAATAATAATAATAATAATAATAATAATAATAATAATAATAATATATTTCAGGAGAATAAGAACTGAATAAAATCAAATGTGATGGCCCTTAAACCCCTGAAGTGCATGATTAAATTGCTACTTTTGCTGTACTTATGTTAACTATTCATACATGCTTCATTCTGCATAGCTACACTCCAATTGTATGGTGAGAGATAAGCACACATGCTTATTTTTTAATTTATCTGGAATTAAATGATGCTAAGGTAGAATACATATGGTGGATGACAAAGAAGGTTTCATTGTGAGGAGAGAATTACTTGTTAAGTGTACTTTGCAATATCCAGGTTCACTGCTAAGAGATTAGCTTCGCAACCAACTCATAAATGTAATAACATGATTGCATTTGTATCCAAATTGGCCTGGAACACCTTTCATATAGTCACGGTGTTATACCAACTTTCTATTAGCTATTTGGTTTAACCTAACATCCCCTGGGAATACGTAGTAATCTACTGGCTTGCTCACAAGCTGACCTTTAATTTGTATTACTGTATTCTATACATGGACAAGTAACTTTAACAGTGAATGAACACACATTAGTACCCAGCAGTAAAACCTGGAATTTCAAGTAGGTGTCACTGAAGTCTCATATCTGTTACATGCCACTTTTTTTGTCATTGATTTTGAATACAGCAAACAATTCCAGCCAAAATGGAACAGGACAAGAATATATGATATCTATCAGCTGAGTTTGCTAATGTACATTACATCATGTTATTCACACATTAGCAAAGTAGGAGGGGGTATTCACTGATCCACAGAAGTCATGTCAAGTCTGAAGATATGTGAACAAGCTTAGCAAGATCAGTTCTCTATAATATAGCAAGTGGTTTCTCTGAATGCATGTCCTTGTTTGTCCGACATACCTACTAAAGGGTAACAGATGAAAAACAGATGATGAAAATACCTGACAACCACATATGTATATATATACTGTTTTTTTTTTAAATGTACACAATATTTAATGGTTCAAGTAAAATTTCATGACAAGAAAAATAATCACACCAAATGCATATGGTTAGGTGTTTTTTTTCCACAGTAAAGCCACTAATTGTTGATGAAATATTTTACAAGGATATGACAATATATACTTTAAATGATCAACACTGTACATTGAACTGCTGGCGAACAAGAAAGCTTTCCTCCAAAGCAAATTTGAATTCCACCAACTCATATAACTAGCCATTTATATTGATTCACAAGCAGTTAATATAATAGCAATAATTTAATACTTTTTTCATTTTTTTACAAGATACATGGCGCGTACATACAGAATAATCTGGAAAAGTGTGTGAATGCATATGTGTGAGTGTGTGTGAGTGTGTGTGTGTATATGTGTGCATTTGTGTGTGACTGTTTGTGAGTGTATGTGTGTGTGTGCGTGCACATACAGCCATCATGCGCCTGTACAGTAACCACACATACACATACACTCTCACACACATACGTGTGTGCACACACACACACACACACACACACACACTCACACACACATACATCACTATGCATATGCATTAATATACATTACAACAAAGATTGTCTTTTCATCATTTAAGAATTTAAACATTATGTAACCATTTTTTGTTTAGCTGGAAATTATAGAAAAATGTATTGGGGGGTTGATGCTACAGTATTTTGCTTTCTGTATTTAACCATGTATTTTGTTTACATTTTGTCTTAAAATGTTGAGCATTTCCTTTTTTTTTTTTTTTTTTTGCTTTTCAAAATGTCTTTTCTGCCTCCTCAGTTCCAAGAAAAGTTTAGAATTCAGACAGTCTTTGCAATACAATCATTCCTTCCTGTAAGGGATAATGAAACATGAATAGAACAGTATCCTATTGTGACAGCCATGTGGCGATGAAGGAGATGCTGTGGAATATCAACAGAGTAAGCAGTCATAATAGCAGCTACATCTATGTCTGAATGCACATGCTGATGCAAATGAGGACGAAGGACACATAACAATAATATCATCCACCTTGTATCATTTGTCACATCGACTGAAGCAAAGTATACAAAAAAAAAAAAAAAACAAAAACAATTGTTTGTCTTAAGTTGGTGAGCAACATTTAAAGCACAAAGCAAAAGAAAATCAATGACCATGCATACAGCATAGTGTTATACAATTTAATTAGTTGGGATGAAGGTCTTGTTGATATATATTTTTTTCTTCCTGACGTTTTGGTTCATTAGTGAAACCTTTGGCATACATTTGCTGCAGTGTTGAACCACTGCTGCAGCTGCAATAAAACAGCAACTCCTCTGTGAGATGCACACTTACCCAACAATACAGCGTCTCTGCCTGCTACGCCCGTGACAGACCTGAACTCATGTTTTAAATTACCCATCAGGATCATAGCTATGCTCATCTGCTGCGGGTCAATGATCAGAAAGCATTGTTTCAAAAGATGTCAAGTCCACACAGAACAATCAGAGAGACATGATTATTTCTGAAACCATGGCAATGCACATTGGTCTATATTCAATTTGAATCTGTGTGCTTGTAATTTACGCTTAATTAATGTTACATGTCCACATTTCAATGAGAGTGTTGCATAACACTGGAGTCCTAATATATCACATGTTAAAAGTCAATGTGTCTTTAATTTCTTGGATTATATTTGCAGGGGGTATATAAAATAATGGAAGCACAAAATGAAAAAAAAATCATGGTTTGAAAAATCAGTTTCCTGGATCCCAAGGAAAAAGAAACATGGATGAACATTGGATGTCAATTCGTTTGGATGTCAATAGTAATTACGAATGTTTCCTTTATAATTTGTCAAAAGTCTAGACTTTGACAAATTTCCAAAGCAACTTGGAGAGATCTAACAGACTTTAAAAGAAAAAAAAAGAAGTTAAAAAGTGTGAGCTCCAATTCTATTTGTGTCTTTTGAAGGGATGACAAAATTATTTAATTTGTCAAGGGTAACAGTGTTGAAAATCATGATGGCATATGCCAAACAAGGAAGAAAGCTTTATCTAAATCAAGGGATATCGGATGCAAGTTGAAGCTCACTGAGAAGGATAAACAAGGATAGAAACACAATTAACAATTATAAAACCACGAAAACACCAGCCTCTATAGTGATCACAGAAATGAATGTACACCTCAATGACTCTGGCTCAAAGAAATGGTCACATGATCAAGTGCAAAAAGTTGGTATTAATGGGACTGCAGTCATTTGCCAAGGGGCAACAATGCATGATTGAAGAATAGAAACACATCCAACATCCCAGAATAAATGGCAATATGAATGAAAATATTATACCAGCATTCTGAGAAGCAAGGGATTACAGATCCAAAATATAACCAGACTAAGTCTTAGATAATTAAAAAATAATAATAATAATAATAATAATAATAATAATACATGATTTATATAATGTTTCCATTATTTTATCTATGGCATATATGTTTTCTGCTTCAAGTCTAGAAGAGTTTCTGGAAATCACCACAAATAAGTAAGTCCTGATTCGACAATTTAAATGATCACTTTGATGAGCTTGCTGCCATTTAGTTTGCTCTCTCTCATATTGTGCCTCTCTGGGATTTAAAAGTTACGTTGACGGGTTGCTTTAACAGTCCTTTCGCTACACGCAAAAGCACTGCAGAGAAAGGTGTCCTAATCGGGGGTTTAGAGATTCTGTCATTTCAGGAAAGATGCTGGCTCACAGTCGAGCCTGTATTCCACCGCTGGATGGAGAGTTCACGGAGGCCCAGTATCCACATTCGCCGACTACCATTCTCCTCAACTTAATGAATTAAACTATCACAGAGTTAGACAAGGGGCGACCAGTCAATGTGAATGCATCATCTTGCTTCAACATGCAAGAATACATCCCTGTTACTATGCAACACTGTTGTGCTGCTTATTAATATACTTCTGCTCAGAATAATTTGTAACAAAGTCATTTTTTGGATCATTGACCTGCAAAAACCTAGACTGTCAGCAGAACATATCAAGCACCACTGTTGTCCCACTGATTGCACACTTAAACTCAGAAATGTGTTTGAGTTCCCCTCCCACCCCTGGCAACCCAACTCTGCCCTCCTGTTGCTAATTGATAGTCGAGCTGCTGCTGAATTTTCACTTCTGTGTAATTGTGTCGCACTATGACAGTAATGTAGTATTGGATTTAACATTGAACAAATAACAATTATTCTTAGAACCCCTTCTGATTCTGAAACTTCTGAGTTTGAGTTTGATTGACAGACTCATGTTTGTCTGATTGTAAATTACACTGACGTGCAATCTGAATAAAGAATGATTAAAACTTTACTAAAATATCTAAGTTTTAGGATGATGCATGTATTCTCACAAAGGATGCTTCTGCCCCATGTCTAAAGCCTGCACAGTCCTCAGTTTTGGCCAAAATCGAATTGGACTGTGGTTTGTAAACACCAATCAAGCTGCAGTGCATGGAGAACACTTTCACTGTACCCTAATAAACCCTAATGCCCTAATAAACTGCTCAAGATGATGAAATTCTGGAAATTAATCCACTTCATTCCCTGGTGTATTCACTGTTTATTCCCTGTAGTCAGTATTGAAATGTTCATTTAAGTCTCCTCTAAATTTCAATGCTTCCGTTAAGCTGTGGCAGTAGTTTTGAATTAAACCAACCTGGAACACTGACCCTCACAGAAATGTTTGCTTCTGTATAAAAGTCATATTTTTTTGCTTTTATTAATTGGCATTTATTTTATCTTTGCAATGTGTGAAAGCCATATACAACATTCCTAACAGATTCACAGGAGTGAAAAAATGTCTGCCTCTGTTCCTCGTGGTCTTTGATTGTTAGGACGTCGACAGCAACATCATCTAATCGATTGTGTCTGCTAAGACCTCCTTCTCTTTCGTATAAAATTGCACACACAATTGCCATTCCCAGAATTGCCCGTGTTTTGAATATTCATTCAAGATAATCCACAAAAATGAACAATCCATGTGTCCTTCCTCTTTGCACCTTATTGACCAAATTTTTTTTTTTTGCATGTGGCAACAGTTTTACACATTTTTGTACATGCAAACCTATCGATCCTAAGGCCAAAACTTATTTGGACTAATATCAAACAAAATTTCCCACTGGTTTTTGCCATTTCAATGTCTTAAAGAAACACATCCGCCATCCTCCAAAAGCAGGTTACCTCCTTTTCCATTCTGTGCTACTGGTTCATTGATTTTTTTTCATACTGTATGTTTCTTAAACTATTCATAAACAGCATGACTTTCATGTTTTGTTTTCTCTTTCAGTTGATTCTCAATGCTAACACATTTGTGGTCTCACATAGGAGTAACTGTTAAACTTTCACAATGTCTCCAGCCTCTATCATAGGCATGGGTGGCAGACACACGACAATCAAATGGAGTTGAGAAAATATGAACTCACCAGAGTTACCAAAAATAAATAAATAAATGTTACAGATTTGCATGCACTAACATTAGTGGGGATGGGTGATGATGCAATATGATTCATGTGAACATTTTCCTTACAAATACCATATTACGATATATTTAATACCTTTACTTCAGTACGCCAACTTTCCAGAAACAAGCTTGTCTCATGTTTGGGGATTTATCATTAATAGTGTGGTTTGCCAGCATGTACTTTGAGCTGGGCTCTAATCGGCATCATGCAAAGGATCAATTTTGCTGGCAAAAAAGAAAAAAAAGAAAAAGAAAAGAAAGCGCAGAGGAAAGGAACACATCGGAAGCTACATCTCAATGTTCTGAACATATTTACAGACATTGTTGAGGCTGAAGTGTATTGTATCGGTGATTAATAATTGCGCGAAGTGGAAATGTCCTTTCTGTAGCTTGTGAGCCAGCGTCTCTATTGCTCAACACTGTTATGGAGAGGAACAGAGCGTGCAGCAAAGGTAGAAAATAACTCTGAGCCAATTAAAGTCTCAAAGTGCAGTCTTCCACAACTACGACTGTTCTGTTGATTACGGATCAAAGTAATTATACAAGGGGGAGATTCTCATAATTGGCTCCATAGCACTTATTATGATGCAGAAATTGTATTTCTTTTTCTCCCCCCTTCCTTTTTAAAAAGGAAACCTTGATGTGAAAAAGAACGGGAAAATAAAGAATAGCTTTTTTGCTCATTTGCCTGTGACTTCTAGGCCTCCAGTGCTAATGAGATAATGTTGGAAATGAATAGCTTCTTAATGGGGGGGAAAGGGGGTGTCAAACGGGCGAAAGCAACGAGGATGCTGTGTACCCGTGAAAACTAACCTGGCCTATTATTACAGCTGAGAACTCATGAAATGGCCCAAAGCTTGTGTGTCAGAAGTTGATCGCTATGGTGCCTTGTCCTTAGTCTTCATTCTCATCTGAAAATACCCTTGGAACCATTTTCTGTCACATTTACAGATAAAAATAAAAATTATTTTAACTGTCAATGTCAGTGCAGATGTTGATTTACAATGTGATGATCGTTGCATTTGTTTTGTCCATGACGTGCAAATTCCAGTCTGATGCGTTCCAGGAATCGGTTGCGTGCGTCTTGTTTGTATTGAATATTCATCAACTGATTTGTGATTGAAGGTTGGTTCATTTACAATGTTTCATTAACTACCCAATATGTATATTATTTTCATACCAGGCAAGTGAGTGGATATGAAATGGCTAATCACAAAATCAAGACAGCATCAATGAAGAGATCTGCCTTTTTAGCAGCAGATTCAAGGCAGAGCTGCTGGATATGGACAGTAAATCTGAACATTCAGGAGGTAGAAGCTACTGCTGCGACAGCCCAGAGATTGAGAATGTTTTGAGAGTTTCAGAATGTTGAGCAGGCATAGTGTAGCCTTAGCTAATTGAGTTAGCTTAATGTTGGTTGTAGCTTTAGTTAACCTGTCCTTTAGCTAGCTAATAAGCTATCGAGCCGGCAACATCTCCATAATAGATTTATCTGTTGAACCAAAGTTTTTGGTCACTGCTGACTAGTGGATTTAAATTTAAGCATTGCATTTGCCTAAACATGTTCGAATACCAAAGCCTAAAGGAGAAGGCAGTCACAAGCTTTTTCCGATTTGTCACAGGAATGAATTGTCATTAAAAAAAAAACTGAAATTCATGATAATGATACATTTATGTTCAGGTTGGAAATGTACTTCAAATCTTTTGATGTCATGCAGGTATTTAACATTTACATTTTGGTTACATGGGCTTTTTAAAATGTACAGCATTCTGGCAATTGCATTGATTGCTGAAGATGTGGTATTGTGAAAAAATACATAAATCAGTTTTAAGGATAAAGCAACATAGGACTAAGACTTAATGGCCACCCCCAATTCAAAACAAATAGCATTTGAAAGGTTCCTATCTACACAATATTGTCACATGGGGCCATCACTTCCATTCCAGAGTAAATGTCTCTGTTGCTTATCTTTTTGTTGTTGTTGTTTTTTTTTTTTTTTTTTTTTTACATTTTTCTTAAAAATTAGCCACTATCTACCAAACAATCATAACTTTTTTTCATGTTTTCATCAATTGAGCAGCTACTTTGGTTTAGAACTACCATCTATGTACAGAAACTGAATTCAAAGCATATGACAAAACCACTTTTTAAATAGCTCTTCCCCTATTCAGTAACATTGATATCATGGTACTGCCATTATAGTATTACTTTAACATCAACATTGGCAAGCATTTTTTTTTTTTTTTTTTTTTTTAAACCATTTCCCCCACAGACACCACTACCTGTTACATGACACAGACAATAAAAGGCAAGTCGCTAAACTTGCCCTCCACTCCAACAGGGGGCGAACTTCCCAAAGGTGTGCTCTCTTATAGCTGGTGCTCATGGACAAAGGCAGCGGTGCCCCCGGTGGCCGGAGTCTGCTGGCCCGACGGGTTGAAGTTGGCCAGGGGAATGACCTTGACGGGGTCCTCTTTCTTGCCGCAGTGTCTCTCCAGCGTGTTGTAGAACTGCGGCCGGTTGCTCCCCTTGTCGAGATCGTCTTTGGGCACCGACCTGCCGAGGGTGTGACGCCCGTCCAGCTTGCCGCCGCGGGCCCAGGCCTGCTGGAAGCCGAAGGTGGGCACCGTGGCGTTGTTGGATGGCTGGAACTGGGTCAGCGCCGGTGGCATCCAACAGCTGTCGGAGTGGCCCAGGATCAGACACTCCTGAGTGCATGTTTCTGAAGCTTCAGCTAGGGCCTTCTGCAGGTTCACTTCAATAGCTGAAAAACAAAGAACGAACACAATGCCCTCTGTTTCAGTACACAGCTCTGACCATCGCCATTGAACTACTTGTATCATGCACCATTGCAGGATGTTTCTGCTCACAAACACTTCCACTACAAGCAGGGAGTTGATGCTATAAAGGAGCCAGTTGGTCATAATTAGTCCAGTTTGTATGTATTTGTTACCCTTAAAACTCAAGAGCTTTGTTTAGTATTATTACAGCAAGATAGTATAGAAGATCAAAGTTTTTTTGAAATGATTATTATTGTCATTTCTTTATATTATGTTGAAGTAGTATTATATGAAAATTGAATTTATACTCAGAAATTCTTGAGAGTAATCATAATACATTACAGCCAAATCACTTACAAGCAGTCTTTACAACACAATTACTAAAACCATAACTACATTATTGCATTAATTTATCCTTCAAAGGTAAACATCTTTGTAGTCCAGCTGAGTTAGCACCCAAAATGCTTTGCCACATTAATAGTTTATCAGGTAAGAACTTAAAAATAAACGCTTGAATGAATACAAACATATCCTACTGGGTAGCATAAGCTCATGCTAATTACAGCTGACCTGTAAATTGGCGTAACGACAAAGAGGGTCTAGAGACGTTTACCTTTTAAAGAAATGAAAGGCATGAGTAAATGTTTAATGCATGCCATTATGGGGAAAAAGACAACAGCTCGTTTTATTTCTGTCGAAACTCCCATGGTTCGTACTGTTTACCTACAACATAAAGTGAATTCCCAGTAGTTTAATTAAATCAAACCGAAAAAAAGGAAAAAAAAAAAAAACCTTCTCTTGTTTATGTCTGAGATCAGCTTTACCATATTAAATATTTAATGAGCCGCTCAACTAACCTTTGTTTATTTTAATCGCTGTCACTCTGGCAGTGTCTGCTTCTTTCGTGTCATTTTTTTAATCTCTTAAGCCATTGATAAATCAGACCAATTGACATTAACAAAATGGAGGCCATGTGTAAAATCAAAGCAGCGTTCAGCTGCTAGTCTCAAACCCAATGCATCACACTATATGAAGCTTGGAGGCTGGGGTGCAGCTGGGAGACCCGGATTTGCAGCTAAGGAGGGAGTGACAGCTTTCGGACAGTCCTGCCTCATTATGTTACCCCCCACACTCCGCCACTCCCCACTCCCCTACCCACCCCCCCCAGACGTAAAGTGAGTCGAGGAAAAAGCCTTCCCATCAGTCCTCTGCAATAAAGCCTGTCAACTTAGATAATTAGAATGTAAAACGGTATGCGCAAAAAGTGGTGGGGCGGAGGATTGGCTAGAGGCCCACAGTGTTATGTTTCCTAACCCAATAAAAAAAAAAGAAAAAAAAAAAATAAATAAATAAAGAAATAAAAAGGAGAATCCTGGTTGGAACATCACTTTGGTCCTCCAGGCCTGTGCTTCAAGCTGTCATGTAGAAATAATTTAGCATATTTGCATAAGTAAGAATGCTATCAATAATTGAATGCAAGTCCTTTTCTGATTTTCACTGCAATGCCTCCTTTTCATGCTCTGCCTGGTCTAATTCTCTGCCTGCTGTCTCTGGGAGAGAAAAGGACTCAGAAGGGATCCACTGACTGCTGATCATCTAAGATCTATCTACCGTACTCTTGGATTAAGAGTGGCATGTCAATGTAATCCTACTTTAAAGCTATCTGAGAGCCACTCTGTCTCTTCAGCATGTATCTTATGTCTTATCTATGCCGAGAGAGAGGTAAACAGTACAGTAGACACTATCACATTTTCTGTAGCTACATCAACAGGGGTATAATTTATATCAATGTATTATTGCACATGATAAATTACCAGTTACAATTTGTGAACAAAAAAAAAAAAAAAGTTTTCATGGGAGCACTGTAAATAGCTTGCTTTTTATGAATGTGTAGTCCATAATTAATGTTTGTATAATGTATTTTAGATACATGTTGAGAACATATTGTTTGATTTCTATCACAGTGTCCATGGGAAGAGCAGCCCACAAGGTCAATGACTCTAAATCTCGAGTATGGTTGCTTGATTTGATTTGTTAATTGAGTAAAATGTGACCTGACAGTAGCTGTGCATTGAAATGACTGTGCGGCAGCATGAGCATAGAGACAAAGGACCGGTCCTGCAGAGTTGTAGCGAAACGCTGGCCTTTCACCAGCCTTTTCGGCCTCCGAGCGCAAGAGCCTAAATCAGTGAAGCAGTTGACTGCGTCACCTCTCACAGGGTCAGCAGCTTCATTAAGGGAAAACGATGTGCTCCACTCATGCTGTAAGCAGGAGGAATGAGCTGGAGCACAAGCAGGGAACTCCATCACAGACAGTCTCTCACAGCACAGCTGTGCTGCTGTACACCACTGCTCTACTGAGCAACATGGACATGCATCTTAAAAATATACATTACAATAAGTATACATAGTTACATGCACGCTGTCACACACACAAATACTTGTGAGTATGTGCATGCCATAGCACACACATGTGCACCATAACAAAGACACACACACACACACACACACACACAATCACACACACAATCACATCACACACAGACTCACATGCACACAAACAAACACACAGACTCAACACACACAGATTCACACACACGTGCATGCGTGATCCACAACAATATGCGTTGCACACACACTCACACACATAAACACCCTCACACACACCCACGCATAGACATTCTCACACACACAATGAAACACAGACAGACAAACACACAAACACAAACAGACATATACATTTACCCATGCAGAGAACTGGACTCATGCAGAATTGGATTAATACACACATATGCACACACACAGACACACTTACAGATGCACACAAACAACAAGACATACCCATTCACCCACACAGAAAAACTGTGTTGATGAGTCTAGTTAAAAACCACAGAGGGCAACCAACTCCTGGTTTCACATGACAGCAGCATTCTACTAATGCATATTATCCCAACCCATTAACCCACAGAAGCACACTCAAGACAGATGATGCAAAACTGAGATTCACCACAGAAAATGTGTGTGTGTGTGTGTGTGCATATGTGTATATGTCAGAAACCACATATATGCCAATTGGATACAGTTACAGTGGCTGTAAAATGATCCCATAAACTGTATTTTCCAGCTTATGTCAAACTGAGACATGGCAGCGGAGGGCTGGATCGTCAGTAATTATATAACATGTGAAAGGTGTTTTATGCCGCAGTGCTCGTCGGCATAATCTGTATGAACTCATGATGCAAACTGTCAGTGGTTCTGTGTCAACAGCCAGGAGTGCTACTATTTTTTGCATGTGATATTTGGCGTTAAACAGCTAAAAAGGTGTAGCCGGTATCCGATTCCCGTCCCGTGGGACCTGTTGTGGCAGGCTGATGGCTGTGACGGCCCTGACTGCCTTTGTCAGCCACAGGCAAGGCGGCTTAGAAGCAGTCTCAGAGTACTCAGCGTTCAGGGGAAACAGCGCCGTTTCTGACAGAGCTTTTAAAATTAATTATACTCCGCCACTTCTGCTTTTGTGAACTCATATTTCTTTTCTTTTATGTGTTTTTTTTTTTTTTTTTTTGGCCGCACAATAGCTGCGCTTGAGGGTGTCATTAATTCTGGGTAGCCGGGACATTTGTTTCGGGGCATGGTTTCACCCTCGTTGACCCTTGTAAAATATCTTGATCTTTGCACTTGTGAGCTGTTACCCACAGTTCTGTCCACAGAGGGGCAGATAATCACAGATGCAATATAACTGGCAATTAATCCTCATTCCAAATTTATTTTCTTTCTTTGCTCTCTTTCTTTGCTGTTACCGATCTAAATTTTTTTTACACCACAAAATCACTCTCTTAACATTTCACCTGGACATCGGCACTAACAAGCATTAGTCTCTGTGATTCCAGCAGTTAAAAGAGACTAAATGGCTTTGACAAGTCTGATACATTCCACTGGCCTTGGATGAGCCTGTCCTCTCATTCATGACTGTGTAATAGAATAGTCATTCTATTAATTACTTGCAGCAGAGTACTGCAGAGTGCAGTCACCATTCCTCACATCACATGTAGATATGAGACTCTTATGAAACTTATTGAACGGCACAGTATATTCTCATCTTTATGTGAATACCGAGTCATTCCAACCCTGGGGCTAGTACTGTATATTACTGCACCACAATGCTTCCAACACTTTTCAGTGTAATGGTCTGGGTCTACATTTCATGGTTTCAAAAGGCCTCTTTTAACATTGAATTTTAACTGAAATAAAGAGGCCGACTGAAAATATCCTAGTGTGTTTCTATAAATTCAATATTAAGGAACATGACTGACAGGAGTTTGAGAAGGGCTATCTACAATATGAAAATGAAATAATAAATGCTTCATGCAAGACAAAAAGACAGCTGACTGTTGGGACAGTCACTCTGCTAAGACTCTGTTCCAGGATGTGTATGGGTCTCATGGACTGTGACAAATCCGGGCTGTGCCAGCGCCGACAGGCCAGCAGTCCCGTAGAGGTGACGCATTACTGGGCTCCGTATCACCAAGGGAGGGCAAAACTGATTTGGCAGGGATGCCTCATCACTCTTCAGCGCCCCCTGCTGGTCTGGTTGCTGCCCACTGTTCCAGTGAGTGGATGGGCCCCACGGTGTGGTGCCGAATCCAGACTATGCCAGTGCCGACTGTGGCTGGTAGCCCTGCAGGGCAAAGCCTAATTGACCGTAGCGTTACCATGAGAAGACGCGATTCAGTCAGGGGTGGGGGGCTGAGGGGGATATGTCTCATTGCTTACGACTAACCCCCCACTGGTCAATCAGGCGCCCACAGCCCGCCTGCGCAGTACTGCGCGTGAGGGCCTCTTCCTCCGACTCGCGTCTGTGTGGAGCTCGGCTCGTGGGCTGTGGTGTGAATAGAGGAGGCAGCTGACATGCATGCCACACCTCAGCGGAGAGAACCCGCAGGTAGAGACCGCTCCAAACTGACAGTGGAGGTTGCGCCAGTGAGAGAGACTTGTCAATGTGACTGCAGATTCCAAATTAACAGAAAATAAACAAATGTGAAATTAATGAATAAAAGCCAATGACATCTCTCCTGGCAGGAGGAGGCTTACACTAATCCAGAACTACTAAGGCTGTGCACAAAAAAACTGACTGATCATGTGTGCAGATTATACACCTGGATGTATACTATATCAATTCAATTTAACTACTTCACTCGAAACTGAAACCTGAAGCCTTTTAGTTTCAAGTACATCCTTTTCAGCTCAGCTCATCAGTGCTGCCAGCTGTCAGTACATATAGACAATGAACAACCTTTAGCGGCTGGAACTGGCCTTCACACACCCTGAATGATGCTTTAAGTTAAAGGAAGCAGAGAGGTAATTATTCACAGCCTTATGTGAGGAAGAGAGACGCTCCTACTTGTGAATAAAGGATTAATCTCTGTCACCGCACAAAAAACACTGGATTGAGTTGAATGCCAACTCTTTCGACCACATTTTGGTGGCAGTGTAAGCCATACTGTTAAACAATATCATAGTTGCACAGATGTGCAATATATAATGTGCCCATGGGACCTCAATCTTTATTGGTCAATAATGTGACATTGCTACTCATCACTACAAAACCAGGTGGGTTAAATGAATGCAAAAATACATTAGATATTTTACATTTTAAATCACATAGATGGTTTCAGACGTGGGCATTTAAAGAAAGTTGAGAAAATACAAGTTCCACTGGTCAGTGGCCATTGGTCAGTGTTCATCCCCACAATGGTTCACCCGTCACTGAAAGCAGTTAAGCACACATTTTTGTGTTCAATACTGGTGGAGTAATAGGCAGACAGTGGGAGTAAATGTAATTGTTGTCGATGTTTTCTTGATTTCAGGCCACCGTCTTGCTTAGTTTACACTGAGATATGTGTCCAAGGCGAAATTAACAAATAATAGCAACAGTATCAGAACAATTTATGTTTTTTTTTTTTTTTTTGTGCACAACGATATCCGTTCTGGATGTAGAAATAGTCTCAAACACCCAAAATATTTTATTTAGTGTTGCATTTTTTCCCAAAGATTAATCCATCTTTGAGAGTCAACAGTTAAGTAGCCTCATAAGTTAATAAAACCCACATTGTATATATGCCACATGAGTCATGGATTACATGTGAGTACTGCTTTTTGGAATGGATCTTCATAGTTGCCTTGGGAGCAAACGCACGGTTTATCACTCACAGCTGTGGCTGTATCAAAACTATAGAACAACTCAGCCGCTAAAGTTGACAGCATTCTACAACAGTTTGCAGTAATAATGAGGACTGCAATTTTTGTAATTGGCTCCATCTAAACCGGATATATCAGTGCAGTCAGGCCCTGATAAAAGAGACAGTTCCTGGAAATAATTCCGTATTCAGATAGATGGCAGCTCCTGCAGCATTTTACACATCTTTTCCAATATTTGAAAACAAACACACAGAATTTAAGCAGAGAGCGAGGCTTGTTTACATACGAGCGGAATAACAGAATTCATAGGAACGGCTCTGCGTGACACATTGCTGACACGCTATCTTTGCGTCTTCCGAAATTAGCGAGAGGTTCACAGTGTCACCTGAATCTGCCAAAAAGAGGATATTAGTGACTCAAAAGAAATAAACAGCTGCCAAAAGTCTACAGATTTAAGCGCCTTCAATGTTTATCATGTCCAAGAAGTGTATTTCAAGAGCAGACTTGAGCGACTCAGCCAAAGAAATGACAAACATTTACTGGCTGTAACAGAAGACTCAATATTATGCTTTTTTTAATAGTCTTTGAGCGCTGCTGTTTTGTAGCCATGCTTTGGGAATTGTTTGTATTGTGATTCTTTGGCATTTCAGTCGGCAGTACAACAAGTCATGGCTGCATTCGTTTTCTTTTGCAGTGAAAGTGGCCTTCCTGAAATGTATTCTTCTCTATGTGGATCTGTTATCACAGAGAAAACAGGCGGACATATGTGTCTATTTAAATGTTACTGTGTAAAGGGGGTGGGGGAGGGCTTCTGTCACTGTCTGTGAACAGGATCCCTGACTTCAGCAGGAGTGTTTCAGATGGTTTTCACAGTTCAGCACTGGCAGTGGAAGATGATGGGGATAGAGAGAGAGAGAGAGAGAGAGAGAGAGAGAGAGAGTCAGGGACATGTGATTAACAGTGTCTCATGCTGTCCCACAAATGAAATTTGAAAGGAAATAATTGAGTTTGTAATTACTTAGACTTTATCATTTTATTTCCCCTCCCCCTTGGTCCCCCACTCCAACCTTACATCTGGACAGGCAAATGGCTGGTCATTAATAATAATGAAGCGATTTAACCCCATGGGCGTTTTACAAGGGGAAAGATGCCATTTTTCATTAGAGAACTGGGCACAGCCATCAGCTGGAATGAAAGGCCTATGTTTCATTCTCCAGAGTGTGAGAGGATAGGGCCGCTCTCTGCGCGCTCTGTGTATTCCCTGCCATCAACCCATCTCCACCATATTTCAATTACTGAGCACTGAGTGGCCTGTGTATTTCACAACGCTTATCTCTCCCCCATGCCCCCAAAAAAAAAAAAAAAAAAAATTCCTTCACCCTTGCCGCTCAGTTCATATTTGGAAGAAGCACACGTTTGTCATTTCCCCCTTACACCCCCACCTGCTTTGTTGTCCGTTGGCTGTCCTGTCCTTATCCGTTTTGCAGATACTAATCCCTTGGTGCAAGACTGGTACGCTTACATGAGCACAAGGTAACGCTAGGCTAGCCTCGACCGTGGCTCTGCAAAGTCAGGTTCCAGCGCAGAATTAAAAGGACGGAAAACAACCTGCAGTCTTCTCAAATGACCTTTCCCTTTTTTGCAACCTCGAACAAGGCTGCGCAGTTTAGTTCACCGTAGCATCCTGCTCCCATTGACTTGGGATGAGAATGTGTGGCTCTTGATTCCTCTGACGCAGTCAGAATCATGCAGTCAGCTTTTGATTGAATAAGCTTTTCTGTAACAGTCCCTTGTCCCGCATTGACCCCCCCCTGCATGGTCTTCGATCAATTAAGAGGAAACCAGAGAGCTACAGCTGATCCAACCAGGGATCTAGAGTGAGCCCCTCCTCTGCCCCCTACTGGCTAAATCAGTATATCACAACAGTCCACTCAAAGAAGCACTGAGCACTTTAATCAGCTTTACTTTCACAGTGGGAGAGTTCAGAAAAGGAACACGACTAATTTCATTTTAATTCACACCACAAGCTGTGCGCAAGCGTAGTCTGGTTGAATCGCATCCTGATTATTCAAATGTGCAGTGAAGGGTTGTGTCCTTGGGCCTCCTGAATCATTATTTTTGACCAGAGAACATCAGAGACTGAACAGAGTTCAGGTTGTCACCTAAAAAAACACATTGGTTTTTCTTTTAATGAAGGAAATAAGCCATGGTGACAATATACTAACTGCTGAACATGTCACCCACTCAGACATATTCCAATTAAATGTGTAGTTATAACAGTTGTATACCCCTGATAGCTGTTTTTGAAAATCATAAACAACATCCAACTAAAATACAGCATTTTTACCAAAAATCATACTATATGTGAAAGATAAAGAACAAATACGAAGACACTAAACATGAATGTAGCCATTCTGAAGGGTGTGGTCAGATTAGCCAGCGTGCATTATGGGAAGGTCTACCACTGTTTGGAATACAAGAGGTATGAAGCACCATTCTTCCATGATAAAGCAAATCACACTTAAAAACACACGTTTCACTGATGGAAGTATAAAATGCCGTCCTGAGCCATTTGCAGACTGGATTCAGTTGACTGGATTCAGATCTAGTGTCTTGGTTGACCATTGCGTATGGAAAGTGTTAGTGCTATCATGGACCTCAAATGACTGGATTAGTAATTACATGCTGTAAATGGGGCACTCTGAAAAACAACTCCCTGTGCGTGAAAGACGCAACATGGGATTCCGATGTATGAATATTTCCCCATTCCATCTATTCTGTGTATTTCCTAATGTCCTTGTGTATTGTTCTCAGTATGGCATGTCCAGTAATGCCATGGAACCTGTAAAAAGCTGTTTATAAACTATTATTAAATTGTTTATTAAAACATTAAGAAATAAATTAATTTAACATTATTTATCATCCACTCGTGTTCATTAACGTTAAAGTAAAAATTTATGCATGTAGCTGGAGGCAGGTTAGTTTTTGGTAAATGTTGCGGTCTGCTTCCTTGACAGTACAACTGGAAGACTGAGCTGGGTATTAGATCAACTGCAGGTAAATATCAAGTACAAATACAAACATGCCTTGAGCTACAATCATTATAATTCACCTCAGTTCACAAATACATTAACAAATTTCATGACTTGAAAGATTTTCTAATTTCATTTTAAAAGAGTAAAATAAATAAATTAACGAACCAACCAGATGCAACTTTATGTTCTCTTGGCAGTACTTTTCAAAATGTTCAATACATTGACCACTTCAGGATAAGTGTGTTTCTTCCCCAACCAATTACAATCTTCCTATTCCCTCCACAGTGCTGAGATTAACTGAGCTTCACACCTCACTAGGCCTCTGCTCTGGGTCAGCGAAGGAGGGCGGTGAGGTCATGTCAACATGTCAATCAATCGTGACATCAGTTCAAATAGAGTTCAGTGGAGTTGGATATGGAGAGGAAACAGTGACAGCTCTGCGCTTCTACCAGCAAAATTAAGCCTGCAACACAACCTAGATAAAGCAATTACAAGTTTCAAAGGAACTGAAGGGCATGATAAAATTAGATATCAGTATGAATCTACAGTTTACAGAATCAGGTATTTAAGGACTAGCTGATTTAATTGCTTCTATCTGAACCAATGTGGTGTGATTCGGTTTTAGTTTAAAATAAATATGATTTCAGGTAAAGAAGTTCTTAGGGAAAAAAAAGACAAATAGAAAAGTACAGATCAGACAGAATGTAAAATGTGCTTATTGACCTGTGGTTGGAGAAAAGTCTTCATTTGGTCTGTCCGCAGAGACCTTCCACAGCAAACAATGGAAGCACAATTAGTGTGAAGGCACAGTCGGGTGGCTTGGCAGAAACTATGTGATTTACTTTTTGAGTGGAGTTGTGTTCTGAACTTAAATAATCTCTGAATAAACCAGCAAGAAAAGAGAAAAGGTAATTCTTCTGGAACAACATTCTGGTAGTTGGAAACAAAAAAAAGTTTGGTGCTATGTGTTAATCTCCAAACTCCAGAAAAAACCTGAACTACAGATTGACAGTTAATACTCATCATACACTTGCTCAAACATATCAGTGTACACTGGCAAGGTCATAATTGTAGGCACAAGCTGGCACTCTTCTAGTCTCTTAAAAAAAAAAACTGGCCATCTCTATCGCATAAGCACAGCGAATGTCACCATGAACCACAATTTAACTACTCACTTCACTAATGAGATTCCCATGTCCCCTGCGCTTACTTCTGACATCGTGTTCGGCAACGCCTCTAGAGTTTCTTCAGTGCCACAGTGAGTAAAAGCCCGCCCTAAAGCTGGCGATAACTAGCAGGCGGAGTTCTCCCTCGGCCTTCAAATACACTGCGGGCTACAACCCCAAAGAAGGCTGAAATATAAAAGTCTTTCACGAAAATTAGTTTTGAGCAGTTCAATGTGAAAGCACCTTGTCTGCAACTCACTCTCCTAGCGCATTCTGCAGCACCTTTGCTCAATCTGGGCCCCCGCTAGAGTCTTTTATCCACCCTCTCCTCATCTCTCTGCCGCTTCTCAAAAGAAGGACACAGCACTCTGTTACGCAAAGCGAATCTGTCAATGGGCCTTGTTGGTGACTTTGAAGTATGCCGGAGCGTTTTAATTGGTGTTTTAATATAGGGATCTCTTCAGCTACCAAGCTAAAAAAAAAAAAAAAAAAAAAAAAAAAAAAAGGAAGGAAGTCTGCTCCATGAGTCTTTGGAAATCAGAAATCAGATTCCTTAGCTGTTTCAGGTTGACTGATGGCCGGAAAGAACACTGTGATTTTGCTGTCTCAGGCTATGCTGCGGACAGCTTTTGTGACACAAGACAAAAGACATCTTCACCCCAGCTCCAAATATAGACTTCATTGATTCCTGGTTTAATTAAACAAGGCAGTCTATGAGGATGTACGACCCGGCAGTGCAGGATTCTTCTCTTACAGCCAATTCAGTAGCTACAGTGACACTTACGCTGTAAGTCCTTCAGATCTTCTACAACCATATTTTCACAATGTGAGCCAATTTTTTTCCAAGTATGCTCTCTGTTTTTGATTGTTGATAATGCCTTTTTAATTTATTATGGAATAAGTGGAAAGGATATTATGAGACTAAAGCATCACAAAGGCATTATAATGTGATCTCTTGATCACCAGTTATACCCATTAGAAGCCTTTTTAATAAATGTATTAATGTGGGTTTATAATGAGGGAGTATTGTGCTTTTAATGACATATGAATCAAAAGTATATTTCCAGAATTGATCCTGCTGAAGGTCTCTTTTTCTGATCTCCAGGAGAAATGAAAGGAGACATTCCCAAAGCTTAACATATGGAATTAAAAAAAGAAACCTTTCAAATGCAGTCTCTCTTTCTAATCCAATTTCCTGCCACTACATGGTGACTCTTGATAAAAGTCAAACTCTCACCATAAAAGTCAGACTCTTGCCAGTGTTTTACATCTTTGAAAGTAGGATAGAGGACTGATCCACCCCCATTCCTGTGATTGTCCCCCACAGCCTGTTTTTGTGCTCTCTCTCTCTCATACACACACACACACACACACACACACACTCACACATATACACACACAACTCCCATCCACCAGCAGTGAAAGTAATTGCCGACAGGGAACAGAATTTAATGATTGTTTTATCTGAGATACCAACAAAGAGAAGTCACCGACAGGTACTCTCAACAAAAGAAGTGCTCTTTTTTTTTTTTTCTGACACACCATTTTCGACTACAAAGAATATTATTGACCGATCTGAGATTAAAAAGCAAAATGAATAACAATCCGATATCCAGGACAAAGTGCATAGGGAATGAATGTCTCTCTTGTGTATTCAATGTCAGATGTTTCTTGAGTTTAACTTGTTTTTTTCTTCTAGCTGTCCTTATCAATTGAAAATTCCATATAAATTCAAATCAGAATCTCTTGCTTTGTTCAATGCAATATGATTATGCGTTTATACAAATTCGAGAGTTAGAAATGTCTGCTGCTCAAACTTTATTTTACTATTCCCTCCCACATAGAGCAATTGAACAGCAAAGGGCATGGGAGGCTGTGTATCCAGCTGCCCGGCTGTTGTTATGTGCTGCTTTCCATGCTATTTCTGATTGCAGCCTATTTGTTATGTGTTGCAAACCACCCCTCTCTTCATGACTTCGGCTGGAGGTATGAGGCCGTCTTCCATTAGGAGCTGAGGAGGGGGGCGGCGTCGGTGGAGGCACAATCAGCGCTGGCCAAACACACAGCGTGCGCTCGAGAGACGAGCCGAGAAAACACCATAACAATCAGCAATCAGCTCTGATAATGATAATGACAGTGGAGCACTACCCAGGCCCGTGGCGTGCGTTTCTGCGTCTTGCCAAGAGCGGTTATCTCCCGGGCGCGATGGCAAGCGGAGAGAAACGATGTATGTACATCACCCTAAATAAGAAACAGTGAGAGAGAGCGAGAAAAAAACGGAAACAAATGCCATCTGTATGTATTGTAAACTTGAGTCTATTCACAAATCATTTGGAATTTCAATGTCCCTGGCAGCATCTGAGATTCGAAATGAGATGTTTGCCAGAATCCAAGCGCTACGACAACTTAAGGTCAAAGCCCAATGATGAAGGAGGAGAGAGAGAGAAAAAAAATACAATTTGCAAAATTTGAGTGAGGATGGGAATCGGGGTGGGGAGGATGTTTACCAAGGGGAAGTTAAAAAAAAAAAAAAAAAAAAAATCAAATAGTATGTCTTTTGGGAAAGCATCCAGGTGCAAGTGCCAGCTAGAAGGTGGGGAAAAATGGAAACACAATTGGAATTCAATGTGTAAAGCCATTCCCTTTCGCAAGATGATGGAAAGATGGATGCAGGGACAGCTCTTGGCAGTAGAAATAACAGAGATGGATGGACTGATGTCTGAGAGAGACAGATTAAAAAGTGTGAGGAAGGTAAGGGTACAGGCGGAGCACAGAGCTACCCAATCTCTAACTAATTCAACATTTATAAGGCCACTCCAAGTGTCTGTAATGAGTTCTGTGGAAGTTGATCAGTGTTCCATTAAAGTAAGTGGGCCATTTTTTTTCTTGTTTTTCTTTTTTTTTTTTTTTTTTTTTTTCCTGGGGCTTACTAAGTAGTCATTCTGAAACTAGCATACAGTTCCTCCATGTTTCAGTCTCCTCCAGCCATAAGTTATTTGCCTTGACAGGCTAGACTCTAGTCTAGAAAAAGTTCAGTTCTGTAAAACCTTTTGGAAGCTTACAGCACATTTATTGTAAATGTTGACCCCCAACGAGGCATGGCTGCTGGCTGTCTGAAAGTAATTACTGTAATTTACAGTGCAAGATGCACCGAGGTGAGGGGTTCTGTCCTGGATTTAAGTCTGTGTGGGCAGAACAAATAAACACTCATAGAGGGAGTAGTCTAATTTCCAATCTCCACAATTCAAACTACAAACTTATGGGGATAAGAAGAAAATGCTCTCCATACTTCTGCAAATTACATATTTGATATAGTATAGGATAGGGAAATTATTAATTTTCCTCGATATGAGGTTTCTTTCAAAATATCGTTCAAAACTTGAGCCTAACCGCATGCTCATGTTTGTAAATTAGTGAGTCCTGCAAAATTTATTATTGCCTCAATAGATTTTTGAACAGGTCAGTTTCTCCCCTACATTTTTAAGTAGTGAATGTTGAAAGCACAGCCTGTTCTGGTTGTACTGCGATATTTTACAGCACGGAGGCTGCTGTGGTCCGATGGCTCTCTGCTCCCTTATTTCCTCCTCAGCTGAAGACTGCTCCGGGCTATTGCTTTTCCCAGCCCACCCACATAGCAGTTTGGGTTTCTCTTTCCCCTCCGATGATCAGCTGGTTAAATGGTTTGTCCAGTTTGCACTTACCCAAGGATGGATTAGCTAATGTGTAATATAAAAAAATGTGCTAATAATAATAATAATAATAATAATAATAATAATAATAATAATAATAATAATAATAATAATACAATGCCATTGAAGTGTGAAAGGTTTCAGGCTCCTTGGTAAGCTTCAGCCATAACATGGAGGTGTATTGGGAAATAAATTTATGGAGTGATTATTACTGTAGTCTCGGATGTTTCCTCATGTATCAGTCTTGTCAGTAATATAGGTCAGTTTATGTCTGTGTCAATTCAGTGAAAATACATACTAAAGATTGAACAGTAAATCATACATGGGAAGTGCAGTGGACAAACAGATCAATAGTCCGAGGAAAGGCATGGACTCACACTGGTGCTGGGACTCCCAGTGAAGCTATCCCTCATTCTGAACAGACATGTCCAGCCAGGGTTTGCAGTAGCTACGTTACTGTAACACCACAGCTGTGCGGAGCCCGGCTCGCGCAGTAGCCTCTCGCGCATGGAACTGCGTGATGCTTCCTGCATATGAAGTACGTTTTATTCCCCTTATCGATCCGCGTGGCAATCGGCTCACTTAAAAAAAAAAAAAAAAAAAAAAAAAAGAGGGTACGGTTTCTCAGAGGAAATCGAACACCATCAAATTAAATGCACTTTATCTGCCTTGTCGAAGGGGTACATATTAAACCGCCATCCGTGCGCTGCTGCTATACTGTGGATTGTGCAAAATCTGGCACTTGGGATGAGTTACGAGTCCGGGGGTCGGGCGCGGGAGGGACGTCTCGCCGGGTTGGATTTACAAAGCAAGCCGCTCTAATGAAATGCAGCCCTCCCGTTAACACTTAAAGCAATCTGTGCCTTTCGCTGAACTCCACCGGGGGAAGAGAAAAGAAACTGGATGCCGCTGCAGACGCCATATATCTGGGAGTCACGTTTGATTTGTTCTGCTTCTCCTGGCTATATATTATTGTTACCGTTCCCATGATCGGGCAGATAGTGGCTGAATGTGATGGCCTAAGGGAGCCCATCTTTCAACTGTTAACCGGTGGGCCAGCACACCAGCTGCCTCTACTTATTCGTTGTCTTTGTAAATTAATGACCTTGGAAACAATAAAATCTTTTTACAGAGCGCCCCTGAATGTTAGTGCTAATTAACTGTTATCAACGTTTGATTTACAGCCGCATGCTAAAATGAAGGCCCTTCTTTGTGTTTAAGGGAGAGGAAACTAATCTGAAGTTCATTCCGATGAATTAAATAAGACAGAGCGCCCTGCGCTGCCACACAGAACCACATGCTGGCAAGGAGTTCAGTCATTGATCCCCATTAAAACAAAAAAAGAGCAATGACTCCAAAGACAAGACTAGTTTGGCCACGGACACAAGGTTGAATACAAAACAGTTTCCTCATCAAACTTTGTTTTGCTCTTTTAACTGCTGTATTCTTAATGTCTTACAGTTTTGAAGCAGAGGCAGCCGAATAGAAGCTATGCCCATGTAGAGTTTGCCAGTATAAAATAAAAGGGGATGGGTGGGTGTGGTTTAAAATTGAATATAGCAGTGTGCATCTATAAAAATTAAATTATATTTCAGCTCTGGAATATCTCTGCCATGTCACGATGGTACTTCATGCAGGCTTTAAGCTACAGTGAGAGCAGATTTAGCATACTGTAGCTAATATTACTCAAGTTTTAAGCATTGAGGAGACTCCATAATCTCGTTGCCATATAAGGTTAGGTTTGAGTGAGTACCCCACTTTTTCAGTTGTCTTGATTTTTTAAATCAGTAGACCGTACACTGATCCCAGAAGGATAGGGACACGTATAAATTTTTCACTAAACCTCCCCCTGAATAATGAATCATTTTCCTATCTATATACTCTGATATATTCTGTCAGCTGCAAGCTTAAAAGCTGCTTATCCAAAAAAAAAAAAAAAAAAAAATGTGCACATGCTCAGGAAAGAATTCAGCCACCTCTCTTCAAAAATTTCACTTGATTATCTCACAACCTTTGCATGAAACTAAAAGCAATAGAATGAAAGAGCTGATCAGTGAAGAGAGATGTTCTGGATAAGTGTCCTGGCTCGGCTCATAGCTGTTGTGATCAGTGTATTTATTTACATGTTAAAAGGAAAAACACTGTATGAAGAGTGGATGCGGTATTTCTTTAAACTTCACTGTATTTTGATATTTTGACATGCTCCTCCTTTAAATCAGCATTATTTCTGACAATGGATGTGCAGAAAAAGAGAGAGCGCATCGTTGTCGAACATTTCTGTGATTTATTTCTTCAAGTAAATGCAGAATTCAGACAATGGAAAAGCAGTTCAAAGGAAACAGTTGGGCATTTGCAGAAGGGTGTGTGTGCGTGTGTGTGTGTGTGTGTGTGTGTGTGTCCATGTGTGTGTGTGTGTGTATCCATGTGTGTGTGTATCCATGTGTGTGTGTGTGTGTGTGTGTGTGTGTGTGTGTGTGTGTGTGTGTGTGTGTGTGTGTGCGTGTGGGTGTGTGCGTTTGGGCAGGCGCATGTGCGTCTGTGCACGCTCTCTTTCAGAGTGCTGTCTCTTTCTCTGTCAGCCATCAGTGACACCCCTGTAAAATCCCTAAAAGTGAAGCTAAGCAAACAGCAGAAAACCCCTTTATTTTACTGGCTGGGAGTTATCAGAGGAGAAGCTACTGCTGCCCCAGGTCCTCCCGATCCCCTAATAGGATTCCCATTCGATCCCATCATGGTAAAGTGGCTCTACTCCTCAGACACGCTGTCATCCTCCAGCCACATATGAACAGTATTATTCATGCTCCGCATTGGAAACAGACAGACATCAGACAAAAAAGAAAGAAAGAAAAAAATTGCCTTCAGTTTGGATTTGCAAAGCATCAAGGCAAATTTTCATTTGAGAAGCCATCGGAGGTGTAGTATTTGAACAGATTTGGTAGGCCAGCTCTTAGGGGTACCCATTACATTCACTGGGTTCTTGTTCATACTGGGCTCAGTTAATCTGGTTTGATTTGATTGTCTCTAGATTATTCAACAGTCCTTTGCATGGTGTCTGTGTTGTTGGAGGTTGTACTAAAAAGGAAGGATTCTTCTTTTACTTGCTTTCATGAATGTCTGCTCTTTAAACGAATGCAGGGAGGCTGTCTCAATTGATTAAGCTTCATTAGCTGCTTAATTGTTCCAGGCCCTTTAAAAATTAATTGAACAACAAATGGATCTTAATGAATTAGCTGGGATGTGTTCTGTACCACAAAATTCTTCCAGGCAAAAATCAACAAAAATAAATTGAAAAAAAAAAAAAAAACTTTTTAATTGGCTGAGTGCACCACAGATTCTTGAACAACTACACATTTCTTTCACAAACAACGTCTTGCAGACGAATGTCAAGAGATATGATTCTGAGATCAGAAGTACATTAACAGCTCACTGAAAACTGATTGTTCTAGCTTTGCTGGAAAGAAACCAGGATTAACCAATGGATCCATACAATACAAAACACAGTGTTAGAAAAAAACTAAAAAAGAAACACCGCAGCTTGTGATGATCCAACACTGACGTAAACAATTCTATGCGGCCAACATAATTTATTTTTTTTAATAGCGCACCTCTCATGGCTCTACCTCACTCCCGTGAGAACAAAGAGCTGATCTCTCTTTGTAGTTGTAAAAGGCAGATTTCACACCTAGCTCTGCATGTGGTGGAGGCTGATCGGACCTTTCAAAGGACTGTCCCTCTCTGCTTCAGGGTATGTAGCCACGTGCTGCACAAGCTCTGGCACCTCCACAGCTGGGGGTCCCAGCACCTCCTTCCCCATCCAATGGGGAATCAAAACATCAATATTTCATTCAAACAAACCCAGGTCCTGGACCTGCTCTCTCATGATTTCCACAGCAGCATGTGATTTTTATTTTATTTTTTTAATTTGACAGGGTTAAAAGAAAAAAAAATATAAAAGTGGGTATCTGATTGTTGACCACAAAGTTAAGAGGTTTTCATCTAAAGCACCCTAACCCATATACCCAGCCCTACCCCAAACCTGTCGTCATCATCCTCATCATCATCATCATCAGCATCATCATCATCAGCATCAGCATCAGCATCATCATCATCATCAACATCACATGACCCCCCACCCTGACTGGTGGTTCCAAGCAGTTATATCTCAGTTAGATCAATCCACGGACCTGGTCTGAAATTAATTGCACTATTTGAAATGCATAGCTCCAATGTAACATCCAAGCACAAATGTAGTACAGTTCTAAACCCTCTCCCTCCCCCCTCCCCCTCCCCTCTCCCTCCCCCCCCCCTCCACACCCCCCCCTCCCTTCCATCTATTCACAGTCGTGTTGAATCAGGGCCTGCATGCAGATGCACAAAAGTGCTTACGAATATGATCAAACGGAATGAACGCGCTAGCTTTGTGAATTTCAGGGGCCACAAACTTCGTAAATGCTCATTGCTGCAATGCGTACATCAGCATGACAGGCTAAATATTTCATTAAGTACTCCTGTGCAGAGTGTGCCTTTGGCCGCTTTATTCGTGCTATCCACACTGAAAGCAATGAGCTTACGGGCTGCTGGGTGGCTCATCCTGTTCCAGGCCTGCTCCAGTGAGGACGGACCCCACGCTCTCATACTGAATCTGGGCTGGGCCAGGGCTGAATGTGGCTAGGAGCCCTCTGGGGACATGCCTAACTGGCCGTGGAGTCACTTTGGGGAGGAGGGGATTTGGTCTGCGGGGGTGCCCATGTCTCATTGCTTATGACTAACTCCCACTGGTCAATAAGGCGCCCACTGTCTGCCTGCGGGAAGCTGCATGTGAAAAGCCGCTTCCTCCAACTAGCATCTGCGCGAGCGCCACTCGTGGGCTGTGGTGTGAAAAGTAGTTGACGGGGAGATGTTTCGGAGGAGAGCACATGCCTTTCTGAGCTTTCCTGGACTGCAGTGGGAGCAAACACAAACATGGCCTATGAATATGATTTGAGATGCAATATTAGGGCACGTGTCTGGAGTAACTCGAAAGTGGGAGAACACTGTACCATTCCACTACTCTGTGTCAGCTGTATTTTCCTCTGAACAATGGAACAAATGCTTCTGTCTACAGTGTGCATGTACAGTTATTCAACCGCCAATACAAATGGAACAAAACAACAATAGACTCCATATTCACTTAACATCTGATCTTTGCAGGAGAAGGTATGGACACACAGATGCATGATAGCCTGGAGACTATGCTAGTATGTAGCTGTGCATTATGTTACACTGAGCTGACAGTGCTAGAATAGCGGTAGAGACGATGAATCCTCTGAAAGGCAGGAGAAAAAGGACAAAGCAAGTGGGAGAAGAAAGGGTTGTATAAAGGAGGTAAAAATGATGAGCACTAGGCTAGAGAGAGTGTGGGGGGAGAAAATGACATTGATGTCTTTATATTACTCTGTATTAAATCCTAAAAGCTGACAGCTAGCGCGGCAGCTAACAGGTACCCATTTTGGGAATGCCGCCAATTTGTCCAGCACCAGAGGCTAAAACACAGAACTGCAAATTGAATTAGGCAGGGGAAGAGGCTCCACTGCTACTGTCTGCGCCTAACTCAATCACAACGCAATCACACTTTCACATTTGTGTCTTTTTACTCTTATTAAAAGGGGAGAATCTGCCGATAATCTAATATTGAATATTCTATCCATTAGCTACCATACAGTTGAACAGATGTGCATTTAGCAACGTTTAACATTGGAAAGATATTTGTTTTCAATGGAAAATTTTCAGTGTGTATACTTTAAATTACATGAATGCACCATAGACTATGTTGTGTGGCCTTTGAGTCTTGGCTGTATTGCAGTATTGTGTCCTTGTGTTTCACAGTAATGGACTTTTTTATGTATTATTATTATTATTATTATTATTATTGGTAGTAGTAGTAGTAGTAGTATTAGTTATTTATTATTATTATTATTATTATTATTATTATTATTATTATTATTATTATTATTATGTTTTATCCTTTTACATTGTGATTTTAATTACCAGCAAAACACAGTTAAATGGGCATTAAGTGTGATAACAATGTTACCAGACATATCACAAACATTTGCCACAGTATGGACTCTTTAAAGGCAGTACTACACTGCATTGAAGAATTGCCATTCTGTGATTCATTCCTGTCCCATATGGTGCTTACATAAGCACATCTCTGTGTGCCGTTACAGCTGCATGGATATCATCACTGAGTGGCTGCTAGCAGGGAGGAAAATCTCTCAGAGGGACGCCGAGGCACTCCAGATCACATTAAACCCCCAGCGCCGATCGTCTTGCCTCTGAACTTTGATGTGCGTCAAAGTTCATGCACTACAATGTTCCCAAACAGTCGGGGAGGGTATTTATGGGTTGGAAAGCAAGGGATGAGCTGGTAGGTCAGGAAGCGTATGAGTGTCTGTATGAGGCAATGGGGTGCGTCACTGTGTTACCGCATCTATGCCTGTTTTGCTCTTTTGTTGTGGCTCCATGTGTGGTTTAGTCTGGCACTGTTGGCACATATCATTCAGTTCAGTTCATTATTCTGAAAATGTTCTTGGACTGAAGCTTGGAATTAAGTTATTTTTTATTTTTTTTTTAATTTCTGCAGCTCCCATTGTCTCAGGGCTTGCAATCCACCATAAGATTGGTGATTAGTGCAGAATTGATCTATGTCCTTCCTCGTTTCAAACGCAGTTGTTTCAGAAGCAGCCTACAGCTTGCTCTCTGTAGGCCTGGCTGAGATGCTCCACAACAAGGGACAAACACAGCTGTGTCTTTTTTTTTCTTCCTCTGTAAAGACGATGAGGGGAAACACAAAGAGGCTGTTTCTCTCAGCCCAGCGCGTCGTCTCACCCGCAGTCCCCTGCTGAGAGACGCCACTCCCGTTTCCATCAAAGTGTGCACGTGTGTGTGTGTGTATGTGTGTGTGCATGCGTGTGCATGGGCAGGGGTGCGGGGGCGGAATCTCCCCACAGTCAGAAGCCTATGCGCTGTGTCCGAAATGGAGCCGCTTTCAATTTCCTGCGGAGGAGCCAGACGCAGCGCCGGCCCAAACGGCGGTGCCTGTCAGAACCTCCCGAGCAATAACCTCACATCAGATCTCGTCCGCCATCACGACTGCGCAGTGTACGCACTCCTGAGGTAAACAGTCCCTGTGCAGTGTGGATGCGAGGAGCGCAAAGCGTCATCGCAGTGAAGCGCACTTCACGTTTCAACGACTGTTATTTATGCGTCTTCCAGGCTCGCTTAATGACTGCTGCTCATTATCCATCTGCACTTTTAGGTGCTCATCAAGTGATTCCTGTTAAGTGCCTTGCTCCAGGGCTTCCAACCTGCAAAATTCTGCTTATAAGGTTGATTATAAATCTCATTTTTAACCATTGTTCCGATCCGCCAAGATCAACAGAGGAAGGGCACCTTTGCAATTTTACAATAGGTGAAATAATTTTACTGAAAATTTTGATAATTATTTTTATGTGTTCAGAAAGGCTTGAAAAATGAAAGCAAAGCTCAAACAGAGGAATAACATGGGGGATTCTGGATTAATCAGCAATGTGGTACAAATGAGTTAATTGCTTGCTTTATAAAAGGGAGCGAGCATGCTTTCCTGGAGCATGAGTCATTGAACTGATAGTGTTAATTATGCTAACCCAGGCTCAGGCTACAGGGGACTGTGTGTGCACCTCTGATCTCTCCCTGTCAGACTCCCTGCGACTTCCCACCATACTCCTGACATGTTTGATTCTCCTTTCACTTTTTCTGTTCTTAATTTCAAGTTTGGATGTGGTGTGGGGGGTAGCGGGGGATGGTCCCTAGCCAGTACCTTTACCAGCACAGCTTCAGGGCAAGGAGAAGAAGTTTCAATATCATCATCCATTCTGATAGCTTTTTTCCTATTGAACAATATCTTCACATCTGGAGCAAAACATGTACCCCAAAGATTACAGAACAACTAAAATAAATAACTGACCATGTAATAATTCAGCTGTCCATATCTCCTGGGGTTGTCCTGGCTACCTCTGCTTTTATTAGTATAGTCCAAACTATACTAAATGTTGAAATAATGTCAATATATGTCCTATCATTTTCTCAATGAGAAATGTGTTATGCTGTGGTTTTTTTTTTTTTTTTTTTTTTTAAGGAGAGCAAAAACATATGTTATCATAAACCTATTGTAAGAAATGCAGACATGTTTAATGTGATCCCCCTGTGCTCCTGGTCCAGTACATTCTGTGTGTGGAAAACCATGCAGTTCTTTAAGGATATTAACTCAGTCAACATGAAACATCAATGGCCTGCAAGCTCCTGGTGTAAAAAAATAAAATAAAAAATAAATAAAAACATTGATGTCAAACAGAATATAAACAGCAGATGGGTAATGGTTAATTCAAAGGTTGTCATGGCACTCTAACACGGCAGTGTCTCCATACATATGCAAAGACTTTACTGGAGTGTAATGAAATCTGTAATGAGCTGCTAATTTACCCCTTCTATAGACTGCAGACTGTAGCAGTGGGCTGGGCGCTGGACTGCTTGACTGGCGACACAAAGCACCTCAGTGTTTCCACAGAGGTAGTCTATTTCGTGTGCAGCTTGTAATGGACTGACTGGGCTCTTTCATTTCTGTGGAAATGATGTCATACTAATGTTGCTTTAAAATTCCAAGTATCCATTTCATCAATGGCAAGTGAAGAAATCATTCAAAATGTCACCGCAGGTCACATCTGGCAAATTCTGGGTGTAACCCTCTGTATGCTCCCAGTGAAACTGTATCCTTAACATCTGGGCTATGATTTATATAACAGTTAGATTACCTGACACAAAATGGAGGAAGTCTGGAAAACTGACAAGTTAAATTACCTCAAACTGGAGGTAATAAACATAATGCTTGTAAATCATGACAGGAAAGGTCAAGGTTCAAGCCAGTGGAGGATGTGGGGCCCAGAATGATTAAAACGATGTCATCACATCTCCCATGAATGGGTCATTTCAAAGAGCATGTGTGGCTAGACACATTCAGTACGCTTAGAAGAGATATATTTCAATTGAAGGGACAAAAATACGATCCGTTGAGATTGAAACACATGCATTTGCTCATATAAAACTTTTGAGAGACCATAAAACAGTCATTGAAAAGCTGACACTTGTAGCAAAGGCCAAAGTGTGGTTTGAGCAGGAATTTTCAGTCGTGGAGGGGAACACAAAGCCTCCGTGTGGCCTGGAGGAGAGGCCATGGATCAGTGATGGACAGGGGGTCCTGAGGGCAGACGAGCGCCCCGGGGAAAAGGATCAGAAATGGCTGTAAGGCCTAAGCTCAAAAGACTGCCCCAAACCCGATGACCTCATCTGCCTTGAGTGTTTGTGTATCGCCAGAGGCGATGACCATCGAACATTAACGTGCTCGATTTGTGCCTCTACCCATCTACCCCCTGCATGGCCCGCTCCCTCAGTGTCCAGCACTGCTGGAACAGTCATGATACCGAATTTCATCAATATTTCATTTTATTTCTTTTTTTTTTTTTTTTATTTTAACCACTGCCACCCACCTCCCGTTCCCCAACACACACACATAAACACACACAGACACAGACACACACCCACACTCGCTCTTCCCTCTCTGTCCAAAACTAGGGTCTTCCACATTTTCTGGTTGGCGTCTCTTACAGCTGTAACGTCAGGCCCCATTAGCGTGGTTTGGAGATGGCGTGGGGAGACACAAACTCTACAGACCAAATGTCAGGGAGTCGCAGAGCATTTGTCATCAAATGGCAGAGCCGGGGTCCCTGCTCATCCCCGTCACTTACCATCGCAAACCAGCCTCTGGGCCCGGCTTGGGCCTGCTGTCTATTTTCAGCCGCTCTGTGTGAATCACCCCATAAGCCTATTCACAAGGAAACCAATACCCCAGATACCATGCCTTGTTTACCCTTGTTAATACCAGCACAGAGAAAAAAAAAAATAGTTGTATCAGTATGTAGACAGCTGTTACATCCCTTGCTTTTAGAAGGGGCTTTGCCGTCTTGTCATCCTCCCAGACTTGGCCATTCATCAAAAGGAAAGCGGTTTGTCGGGCTAAAG
>CM040746.1:35474711-35539711 GCA_022829145.1 Albula goreensis | reverse complement strand
TACATTCTAAAATTACCAATGTGCATTTTGTGATTGGCGTATGGTTTAACAGTAGCTCTGATGTTGCATGAATAATTTACTGTCTATATGTTAATTTCTGGAGTAGGATACAGTTGCAATTTTCACATTTTGAATGTCTTTTGAATGTTTTCAGACAACCACCACTTATGTTTGAGGTAATCATATCTCAGTATTTCACACTTCCCTCTGACTCCATATCCACCAAATTGCATATCAACACCTACTATGCCTTCACTGCTGTGACATGTGTGATATTAATCTTGATCAGGTATCATCTGAGACAATAAGGGACCATATGTGAGTCTGAGTTGATTGAAAATGCTTTTTTATCAAGTGTCTCCCTGGTGATGAAGCCATAAAGCTCAGTCTGTCCAGAGCATAAAAATAGAACAATGCATTTCTCAAACTCTTCTACTACTACAATTAATACTACTAACACCGCTACTACTGCTATTAGTACTACTACAAATATTACTGCAACCACTGCTACTACTACTATTAGTACTACTACAAATATTACTGCAACCACTGCTACTACTGCTATTAGTACTAGTACAAATAATACTACTACCACTGCTACTACTACTATTAGTACTACTACAAATAATACTACTACCACTGCTACTACTACTATTAGTACTGCTACAAATAATACTACTACCACTGCTACTACTGCTATTAGTACTGCTACAAATAATACTACTACTACCACTGCAGCTGCTACTACTACTATTAGTACTACTACAAATAATACTACAACCACTGCTACTACTACTATTAGTACTAGTCATATAAATACTATTGATATTAATAATCATAATAATCATAATAATCATAACCTCATCATTTCTTCCTATGAGCCAGTTGATAGTCAATACACAGTAAAAACACATCAATATGCTCTCGTTACAGAAACCATACATTGAGTTGATATAGGAGTGTGTGCAGAAAATAACTTTTGCATCAAAAAGGTAGTGTTTCTTCGTCAAACAAAAAAAACTGAACTAAAAAAAGACAATTCTTTAGTTCTAGGATCTTGAGAGATGCATTGACTGTTGTCTTGAATTCTGTATTTATTCATAAAAACAGATTATCATTTCATCATAAATCAGTGCTTCCTTTAAAAAATTCAGTTTCAGACTGACAATTTCAGTGCTCATTGATATTCAGGGCCAGCCCATCACAGGCAAGTGTGCCAGGCAGGGTCCACCTCGTCCTGTGTTCTGCCTCAGAGAGCCTGCTATCTGTCTTGCTGAGATACCCTCCTACCCCTCCACAGAAACTAGGGCAGCCAAATTCTGATGTAGTCTCGTGTATTAATTCATGCATGCCTGTCAGGTAACACACTAGGAAAGTCTCACCCACCTTTATCATTGATCACTATTGCTTTTTTTCCCCCAGAATGTTTTTCTTTTCGTAATACTAGGGCAGTGAACAGAAGTGAAGAAATCAAGCTGATCTTGTCCTGTAGTTTGGCTATTGTCTCCTGCTCAACGCCCCCATTGCTCCCTCTCTATACCTCCGTAGAGGTTCACTCATTCCTTGCCCTATAATATAAAGTCGCATGCACTTCAGTATCCAGGAATAAGGTTAATGGCTCGCCTTGATTAAGAATGTATTTTTTTTTTTTTTGTCTGCTGTGCTTTCAGTGTCATTTCCTGAATGTATCTGGCATGGATTGGTACTTCAATTTTGATGTACACTCATTCTGTGCTCGTTTCTCCCTCCACGCCGTGTCTCTTTCAAACCTGTGATGCCCTTTTCACGACCAGAATAATGCAACGAGATCATCTGCCGAGAGCAAATGTGATCGTTTCCGTGGAAATGTGTTAATGTGAATTCAGATGAGACACACCGGTGGTGAGCCTTAATAGACAGCGCCTAACCCAGAAATGTCAAAGTGCCAGGCGGTGAGGCAGCTGCTCAACTTTCCAAAAACACTCCGATTTCCCGCGAAAAGGCGCAATATAGGACAGGTCGTGTGTGAGGCGCCCCGTTTTAATAACTGCAAGGCCTCAGATGAGAGACTTAGGAAAAGTGAGATTCAGAACGGGCCAGAAAATGTCAAGGGCGCTAATTATGAAATTAAAAATAAATATCCGTGAACTACTCTTGCGATGGCCGGGTTATTTATGTCCAAAAAGAAAGAAAAGAAAAGGAATCTATTAAAAAAGGAGAGATTATGAATTGAACAGAGGATAGGGGTGGGGGTGGGGGGGGGGAGTAAGGGTGGGAGGGGGTGATGGTTGACATCCTTTCGCTGGACATTTTTAGGATACTTTTTCGGTCCATTATCTCGTACTCTCTTTATAGCTCACATTATTTATTTACGTTCGCTGAAAGGGAGTGGTTTCAGCAGAGCACAGATAGCGAGGATCTGAAGATGAGCTTCAGACCCATCCAGCTTCATGCCAAGCCGGACAAAAAAAAAAAAAAAAAAAAAAAAACTCATTTACTAATTTGCTTGCAGGTGACCTGGGTCATTTTTATTTATGATCCATTAGCAAAATATATGCAGACATCAAACCCCACTTCCAGAGAGTGATGGATAATTACGTATGTGAGCTGAGGAGGAACCTTGAGCCTTGGGTAGCACTCGTGCTTTTGAAGGAGGCAGGTGTCGAGACAGGGACTCTTTAACTTTATTTGGCCCTCACTGAAAGGACAGCAAGGTGTTTTTCTTCCTTTTTATATTGTTTGTTTTGTTTGTTTGTTTGTTTTGTAAGACAAACAGAGGCAAACAATTACCATGTCTAGTGGCAGCAGGTCCAACTATTTAAATAAATAAACCTACTATACATTGTCATTACCTAGTAATGGTAAATTTGTAAATTTGTTCTGGGTGAGGTATTGGCAGAGAAGGTCAACACCCAAAGCTAAGGCTAATCTTGGATGTCTTCATGCTTGCAGTGTTGTCATCGGATGTGTCTGTCCTAACCACCCCCACCTCCTCCCATCTAGAACAGTGCTATGTCTCATCTGCCTTGACTACGAGCTAGTGCTAGTATTCATTGCGCAAAAAAATAAATAAATAAATAAATAAATAAATAAAAAATAATATTAAAAAAAGGAAAAAGTCTTTGGCAAAGAGGGGTGAATGTAATGCTTTCATCTCCTTTGTAAAATACCTGTCATTCCAAAGGTCTAAATAGACTGTTTATTTCAGAAGAGGGAAAATTGGGCTAGGGAAAAACACTGCTAAATTACACATCAATTTGGTGAAAAGTATTGCAATTGGCTTAAAAGCATTGTCTTGTTGGGTATCCTGCCCTAACTCTTCTGACTATAAGCTGGGCAATTACTTTTCCACATAAAGCTCCTTTCACTTTTCACCCACTCTCACCCCAAAAAGAAGAAACAAACAAACAGCAGACAAGCTAAGGTAGCAAATGCAAGAGGACTGAAGGATTCTCATTATTGTGTCATTTTTTGGAATATTTTGGCTCCACATTTGTTGTCCTTTGTCAACTTGAAAAAAGCGTATGAAGTACCAAATCCTGATTTCTGAGAATGTAATTCATTTTCTGCCTACTTATGTCGATTTGACTGCTTTCTAGGTGTGCGACACCGTCTGCGCTGCTCTGATAATACAGCGGGCCTTATTTAAAACGGATACTAATTCTCGGCAGTTGGCTGTTGATGTATGCTCATTGGCTCCATATTGTTAATTAATTCATGTCCATCCCAATCTGTCTTTGATGTTTTCCGTTGTGAATGAGAATCCACCGTGACTTAAGAAAAGTGGATGGCGTGTGCGGTCTTCTTCTCTTTCTTTTTCCCTCGCCTACTCAATCTCTCTCTCTCTCTCCCCTTCCCCACCAGGCCCCCACCCCCTGTCTCCTGCCTCAATTTCCCTCTGTCCCTCTCTCATGTGTCAACGGAGAAAGATTTATAGAGAATGTGTTCCAAAATTCAATTAAATCTAAGTGAATAAAACACATTCAGGCATATGTTTTATGCAGAAGTGGTCATGCAGAAACAAACTGTATATATTAAATACATTGATATCCATCTGTATCAAAAAAAAAAAAAAAAGAGAGAAAAACAAACAAAAAAATAGTTGAGATGATTGGTAATGGGGAAAGATGGGGTCCTCTTGTCTCATGACTTAGATCTAAATAGGTCAAGGATGTCTTGGCTTATTTTGAAAAACAACAGCTGGATGTAACAGGTGAACTTTTATTTCTCTCTTCTCTAAACTGCATTGCATCGTGCGTGCAGCTGAAGTTATGAATTAAACACCAGATGCGACTGCAGCTGGACTGAGTGCGCTCAGTAAAGATATCAGTGAGTGGCAACTCCAACAACGCTGTGGTTTTGGGGGATTGCTCTAGGTAAGGTTTTTATTTATTTTTTTCCATGTCCCCCCTTCCCCCTGCCAACCCTCGTCTTGATCAATGAAGATGACTTCCTCTCGGCTGTGAAACCTATGCTCACTCAACGGTCTGTCAAAGGCCATGGCGAAAGGTCAAGCAATACAAATGAATCTTTCACAAACCAGTCTGGAAGTAATGGGTTTACATGACTGTACATGCATGGGGAATGAGGCAGGGCCTTCCATCTTAATCAGGTCAATAACATAATGCACTCCTTGTTAGGAATCCAACGGGCTGATGCACAGCATCCCCTTAAACTTCCAATCAAGTCGTTAAGGCCGTGCTCTCAGTACCACAAGGCCATGCCTCCTAAAGGCTAATAAGGCCGGTCAATTAAGAAACGTACATGCAGTCACACATTTCCCATTAATGGACATTGACAAATTATCTCCATTGCAAGGAACGCACTATTCTTCCCTCTCCTCTGCTCTGACCGCCTCCTGGTTGGACACATTAATGACCAGCAATTGTGACCGTCAGCTGCACACTGTTTTCAAAGGCATTAGAACGCCAGAGTGTATTTCATTCTTTATTCTGTTTAACAAATAAACAGTACATATATTTCTTTGCCTTGCCAGCAATGCTAAGCTTGACAGAATTAGACATCCTATTGTCTACTCCTCAATACTGTCTTGTTTTGCATCCTTGATTTGTCTACCAAACATATTGCATTGTTTTAGTTGTAAGGCATATTGAACAGTAACGGATTTAAAGATATTTTTTGTTCCAGTCCCAAGGAATCTTTACGCTATGTGTGGAACATAATATAAAAACAAGTGTGACATATTGATGGCATCCTAATGGCCTTTCGCTGTAGTCACGATCATTGTCTTGTACTCTAATTAGTGATGAATACTTCATATTTATTCAAAGCTCATTTGCACTTGTGTGTCCATCAGTATATATTATTTGAAAGATGACAGGTTTAATGGATTCTCAGATTAAATATAGCGCAGCTAAACAAACAAACATGATGTTCATTTAACACTGAGAAGTGAAACAGAGGAAGTAACAGCAAAGAGAGAGAGGGAGAGAGAGAGAGAGAGAGACTTGCTGTAAAATATGCTTAGTTCAACTAAACATCAAAATCACATGTGTTTTTTTTCAGTTGATGAAGCATTCCACAAATTTAAAAATGAAAACATTTTCAAATAATAATGGTAACCAAGTAACTTTTTTCATTCACACATTTATCTATTTCCCCACTTTTATAGCATCCCTGTTGTTAGATATTGAAGGTAAAGCATAAATGCAAATATAATAGATAACATAATATATTGTATTATTTGAGAATTAGTGCATGAAATAGACTCACTTTACAAATCTCAATATAGTCAGTGTTCATACAGATGAATTTAGCAGTCTGCTATCCACCAGCATGCAAACCCCATACTCTCTCACTGGTGTGCTTGCATCATGCCCATTACACAAACCTCCAGACTGCTCTGGCTTTACCTGTTATGTTCCACCCTTAATAAGCGGTTAGCAGGAGCTCAAAGGACTTACAGCCAAAGTGGATGTCAAGTATGAATAAGCGGAGTAAAGTGTTGCCTTAAGTACATCTTAAGTAAGTGGAGCGTCGGATGGGCTCTCTAGGGCCCAACCCTTAAAGTTATGACTTATCGTATCAAGCTCATCCTCAGCAGCCAAAATAATTAGTAGCAACTTTAAAATGCCATTAAATTCCTTTGATTACATCCTGTGAGCCTTGAACATAAACCCCCTGCTTCCCTTAGACAATTTGTGTCTTTATGCTCTTAAGGAAAAAGGATGGAATGCAGTATATTGCAAATATATTGCTGCGTATTCGATTTCTGTATGGGCACGGAATATGATATTTTATGCGGAAGATAGAGCACCAAATGTATGCACATTCTGATTGTATGGCGATAAGTGCAAATGCACACACATTCACACACATGCTGAAACATGGGAATGGCTATATCCATTAACAAATGTGCTTGCATGTGGACCAAGGACAGACGGTGTAATCACCACTATCATACCTTTTATTTTAGGGAAGTAGCCTCCCAGTCTAAGACTGTTAGATTTTTAATTCCCAAATCCCCAATTATCACAAAGTCTTTCAGCACAGGTTGCCTTCAGCAGCCCCATTAACCAAATGGATTTTACTTTTGAAAGAATAAACAGAGCCCGATAAAATAAGCAGCAGAAACATTACAACTGACATTCATTTCCCATTTCTAATAAATGTTTGGATTTTTTTTTTCAATGACCACAACAACATCCTAGTTCCTTGATTAATATATGTTCATTCATCAAAGTAATTCCTTTTGTTTTGCAAACCTAAAAACAATATAATAATAACTAAAATGCCTGTTAAAATACACATGTATTTGCTTAACTAATACTCACGTCGAGGTTCTATTTATCACCCTTCAGGTATATTTGTTTGTTCCCCAGGAACCATGAAAGGTTCTTCTCATAGATACCTGTATTTATGATGGCTCCTTTGTGGAACCTTCAGAATAAGGTGCTGCATAAAATCCACTAGACAAAAACATGTAAGCTTTCCCCTAGGAGGAAAAATGAAGAACCACAAGGATGTAGACAGTGTGAATTTTTTTACAGTATTCAACTGTATTTCCTGAACAATACGTGGTCAAATATATTAATAACTACTTTATCATTCCAATTGCTACATAGGTTTAAAATCCATAAATTAGTGATTGTTCACTCTAAGAAAAATGGTTGGGTTTTTGTTTGTTCCTTCAAAGCTTGAGTAATGCTTATTCCTGGGGCTGTTTTATACCCTCTTCACATTCAGTTAAGGTATCACAGATGTTCTTTGCAGTTCTCCACATAATCATGGAGGAACAAGGATTCTTAGTGACAGACAGAGGTGGAAAAGTTAAAAGTTCTATGATGTATTTATTCGACCCATGCACTAAAAAGGTAATTTCATTCATTAGCGCATCTACTTGGCGGACGAGTTATGCTGATTAGAATCAGCTGGTTTGACATATGGATGGAAAAAAAAATATATGTGGTATTTGTTCCAACCAGGGCTTTCTACCTATGTCAACCATTGATATATTTGAACCAATGAAAATGTTTTATTTTTTTTTCTCCACAGCCAAGTACAGTCATCATTCCAGTTTGGTGAGTTATTAGCTCCTCCCAGTTTTGGTGTAATGAAACTGGAATGAAACTTCCATCCCAGCGACAGGAATTTGTTCCCCCTTAGACTCAATATGGTTAGGGAGTACTACACGTTTTATTCTTCAGAAAAAAAACCAAAATATATATATAATTTGAGCCATTTTTGAACACATGATAAAGCTGAATTCTATTCCAATCAATATTATTGAACCAGACAAAATCTAAATGACAGCAAGAGTAGAAAAAAACCCACAAAAAGCAGGGGAATGCAAACAGTACAGCTGCACTTTTACTTAACCTATGTCATGACAGTACTTTTCTCACACACTTTGCTTTTTAAAACGGTGCTTCACCATCATGACTTCATTTCAGACAAAATGTGCTCACCACTCTGGAGGTCAGCGGGGTGTGATTCGGTCCTCTCAGACAGCTAAAGTAGTGTCTCAGAGGTTTATCTGTCTGTTATTACAGGACATTACAGGGCAGCCATGATCTTCATTACACACTTGAAGCAGGCAATGCGCTGTTTAAAGGTCGAGCAAAGCTTTAGCTTAATTCATGCTGATTTGTTGTTCAGTGAAGTAAGCATTACATAACTCCAAAGGTGATTTTATATAAATATTGTCATTATAAATATATCACAAATAAATATCATCATCATCATCATCATCATCATCATCATAAGATAATACACATATTTACTTCATATATAAAAAAACAGAAAAATATGCCAAAATGGATTTAATGTGGGCCTACTAATGTAAATGTGTGCTTCTTTTGTACATCCCATGTCAAATTTCAGCTTCTGCTTTATCTGCATCTCCAACGTGTAGATGAGGGAACTGAATCAGAGACAAGCAGTGATGCGAAGGACTCCGCATCTAACTTTGACTTTTAGCTGCTCATACACACACACACACACACACACACACAAAATGTTTCAAAACACGTTTACAGCTTTCGAGTGCGTTCATCCCAGGTGTAACATCATAAATAGTGCATGCACATGAGCAGAGCGGGACGTGAATCGGAGTGTGAACGCTGTGAGTTTGATGCCCTGTGATTCCTCTCGCCTCTGACACAGTCTGCAGCTGTAAATTTGCTGATGGCAGTAAAGGGATCTGCAAGACACATCTGACCCCCGAATCTTCTCCTTTCCACGACCTTTCCAACTTTCTAATGCTATTAATCTGCGTCTGGGCTGTATGGTGAAAGCCCAGTTCTTTCATAACTGAATCAGAAGTGCAGAAGTACCTCCCGGACTGGCGCAGAAAGCTCAGGTACCGCCGGCAGGCGGGCTAATTTATGTAGCCTCAGCACTGAGGCTTAACAGGATTTGGTTCTGTGGTGGAATAGTGCAGCGACAGCATTGTCCAGGCCTTGTTTCATTTAACTTTTATCATGTTTATCTTCTGAGCTATAACAGTGTGGGGTGGTGCGCTTATGAAGGAACATGGTGTTTTGCGGTACTTCGCCCTTCACACACACACACACACACACACACACACACACACACACACACACACACACGCACATGCGTGCACACACACACACACAGACACACACACTTTCCCCTCGTCTTCCCTCCCAACTATATCCCCCAAGAGTTACTAACCACACACCGTGTAATTTCAATAAGGCTTCTTCACCACGAATACATTAAAAAAGGATCCCTGAAAGATTTAAGGTGTCTCCATCAATGACACTGATTTCCATTCTTTGTGCTATAATCAATAGAATTTCAAGTGTACAGTTTGAAGTTTATGTTTGTACCATTTAAATGTGCTTATTTTGCCAGCCCTCCTTCCTGGCCAGTAGAGGGCGTGTGATCTCTTTCTGGAGTCGGCTTTCCCAAAGGCACTGTGCCTCGTGGAGAGCTTGCCACAGGCACTGAGCCTGCCTGTCTGCAGGCCTTACCGCTCACAGCTTTCAAACAGCTACGTGTGACTCGGGCGATACGTCTTCATTAAAAGGCCCACAGCAGGACGAGCGGGCTTGACTAAAGCAGCCAGCTAAGACGTGTTTTCTTTTTTTTTTTTTGTTCCCACACGCATGCGGTGGTACGAGACGGAAGGTGTTCGCCCCCTTCTTGGCCAGCGAGGGACATGTGCCCGGCAAGAATGGGAGCGGTGACTGTCCCTATTTGGCCTAAATGTTCAGCACACAGACACACACACACACACACACACACACACACACACACACACACACACACACACACACACACACACACACACATACTCATTATAAACAAGGTGGTGAATCAGTTTAGATTGTGATAATAGTTGTTTAGGGGTGGCTTTCGGGTCGGCAGGGAGCTCTGAGCTAACTGTGTGTGTGTGTGTGTGTGTGTGTGTGTGTGTGTGTGTGTGTGTGTGTGTGTGTGTGTGTGTGTGTGTGTGTGTGTGTGTGTGTTTGTGTGTGTGTGCAAGCCTTGACAAGTCAACTCCATACTGCAGCTGCACCCCCCCCCACAATACCTTAATGGGGGTGTGAGCAGCCCACAATCCAAAAACCCCCTCCCCACCCACACAGCCACGCAGCGCATTCAGACAGCTCCGGCTCGTGGCTGGACAGAGCCAGCCCGCACAAGGAAACGGGTCCTTCATTAATGACTTATGACAGCCTCACCAGCCAGCAGAGCGGCCGTCTGACATCTCTCTGCCATTACGTAAGTGGAAACAGCTGTTATTTCAGGAGAAGCGTCGGCCGGCCACAGCCGCGACGCTCGACACAGAGCTGAGACTGCTTTAGAAGGGGAGGCAAAATAAAATAATGAAAAAAGGCTAAAACGCCTTAGACAGAGCTTTCCTGGTGAATCGCGCTGTCTCGTCTTGGCTGCAGTGGGGGTTAAAGAAGGACAGAGGGATGGAGGGATTAGGGTTGCAGTCTTCGCATGCGGTGATGCAGGGAGCGGTAACACCAGTGCCCATTCCAAGGGGTACAGCTCTCATAATCACCTCCAGGCAGCCAATTCAGATGAGCTCAGTAGCGGCAGCCAATGGTTTTGAGCGTAATTATAGCTCTGATTAATTGTGTTCACGGAACACTCTCTGGGAGTGAAAGTGTTGTGATCGAAATGCGAGTGCGCCTGGTGCAAGATTATACCCAAATGTATAATGGAGAATGGGGTTTCCAATTAGATACACCCCATCTTATTGCCATTTAGACACAAAACAACAGCCTTGATCCACAACAATAGAGAAGGAGAAGTCTATTGTGATGGAAACGATCTCTCATTCCACAGTGAATGGATGGGAAATCACAAAACACTGTTAAAAAAGGTTTGGAAAAAAAAGTGAATCTGGCAGTGAATCATGTTGGAAAATGCTTATTACAATCACTGTAGGAGCATTTGTGCAACAAGAGCCCAGGGCCTCTCAACAGGAATTATACAAGAGCGACATCGTTGTGTGGAGAAAACAACAAACCTAAACAATCAGGTCACCATTTAACCTTTGTATTAAATTATGTTCCAGTTCATTTTGCAATTGTCATCAAATTATCATATTCTTGTGACCCCTCAAATTTGTTAAATATGATATAAAATATTAACCTCTATGCTTGTGACTAGTCTTACTCTTTAACAGTTATGAGACACATATAACCAAAAATATGATTTCTTCACCTCCTCTGTCTTTCTGGTGAGCTGGTGGAACTTCCTGTACTGCTCAATCGAGTGTCTTACTGTGTCACAATGTCTGTATTTGCAATGGTATTCTTTAAATATAGTATATTATCATCATGAAAGTGTACACTCAATTATAGTGTATGGTTCATATATGATCCCATAATCATTCTGTTTAAAATTACAGTTTTCACTTGAAATTTGAAAGCTCTTACGTTATTGCTCTTGTTTGATGGATTGCTGGCTTCCTTGTGCATGACAAACTGCTCCAATCAACATACTATTCAAACTCTTCAGATTCTCTGGGATGTCTTAAAACATTGATATTCTTATGGTGTAATTAGATCAAAGTTTCAGCTTTTATTTCCAATTATTGTTGCACACGTATCAGTCCGACTTTGCTATTGCTTTTGGTTTAAAACAGCTAGTGCGGCATGAATATAATCAAAGGTATGAGTTTCTTTTGCTGCTGCTATAATCGTTCTTTTTCCTTCTGTTGAAAAGGCTTTTTATCAGCAATTACTGTGCTGTGAAATGCAGCGGTAGTCGTATGCATGGGAAATGTCATCAGGCCTGAGAATGCATTCAGTCCTTTGCTTTGTGCAGTAAACCTGATGTGATGTATGGTGACGTGCATATGAACACGTTTATACAACCTCACAGTGCATACATCTCAGTTTAAAGGCTAAAAATATGACTATTATACCATACTATGAAGAACTATAATACAAATGTAATGTGATACAAAACAAAATCAGGTGTGCTGGTAGAGAGAAGAGGGACACACTGGCAATGATGGTAACCTTTGTTGCTCAGTCCCAGAAGACATACACTTTGTCCAGGTGTAAGTAAAGAGGACTGATATGTCTCGCCCATGACAATTCATCTATTAGCCCCGAAACTGTCACATTGTGTTTCCACAACAGAACGCCCTGGCGTGTGCATCCTTGCGAACAGGTGTGTGGATTGGGCTTCGGGGCTCATGATGGATTCCCGAGGCGATGGTGTAAAAAAATCACAAAGCTCTGCTGCAGATATCAAATCAAGGCAGGTGATCCCAACGAGGAGAGAGTGTCCACACTGCAGCAGTGGATAAGAAGCATGAGACATCATTGTCTTCGTATTTTGCTATTTGTTACTATTCATTGTATTGTGTATCTTGCTGCCATCTTGGCTAGGACTTACTTGTAACTAGGGACTGATGTCATGGAGAAAGAGATGAGAATAGCTACCGCATGCTAGACACACCGGTTTGAAGCAATCATTGAGGTGAATACGAAGCAAACCTTATGATTGGTTCACACAATTCAGCGATTGGTTCATGCAACTGCATTTTCCACATAATAATTGCAACTGCATGTACATTTTTTTAAAGCCTGGTAAAAGTGGTGGAACTGCCGGTCTGAAAGGCATGTATAGTAGGAGGTAATTAATCCTTGGCAAATTCTGTTGATCCTGTAAGCCTTTGAAGGGTGTGACGGAGAGGCTGTCAGAATTCTTTTCTGAACCTGTGTGTTGAAAGAGCGGATGTTTGCTCGTAGGGGACAGGTGCAGTCCTCAACTGGCTCGCCGGATTGGTACGTATCACAGACCATCCTTGGCAATTTCATTTATGTGCCTTTCAATATCCAATTATCAATAACCATCTATTATTCTTTTTCTGTATACCCAGACAGAGGCAGTCAAAGAATAATGCATCTATTTTCCAATAATAGCTGTCATTCATATACCGCCTTGCCCACTGAAGATATTCTCTTGGCCATTGTAATGATTATAAGAAAGAGATAATGAGACTCTAAACACAAGCCATTGTAGTAAAGGAGCTGCTGTCAAACCATGCTTATTAGCCATCGATCTGTTGTAACTGCAATAAATTTAGCACAATATATACATTCCATAAACTCCCCATTCTACACTTGAGTTATACAAGCCGTGACATGATTGGCCAGTTAATGTTAGGCAACTTTCGATTGTCATTCGTACTGATGGGAGGACACAACCATTCATTACACCCAAATGAAACACAATTAGATTTGATAGTGCTCCTATGGAATTATGTCTGTGTCTCTTTTGTATCTTATTGTCAGCGTATTACTCAGAGCACAATGGGAAAATATGTGATCTATAAGTGTGGAATTAGCTTGTCATTACATAAAGAAAAAATATTCTTTGGCCCAGTTTCTGCACTACACGAATGTTTCACCTCACAGTAAATGGAGGGAAGATTTTTGACTGTCCTCTGATGAACTAACGTCTGATTGTTTCTTCTGCAATAATATGGAGAAAAAGAGAAACAACACAATTAATACTGATAGCATAATTATACATAATTACAAAAATACTCTGTAAACAATGGATAAACAATATGATTTAAATAAATCTGATTGCATTTCAATTTGAATGTCTACAATATCCTGGGCTGCCTTATCACAGCCTGTATTATAGAACAATTAATATTAAATTGAAATACTGATGGTTATCATATCTACTTTGTGCATTACTAATTAATCAGTTCAGGTATCAGCTGGATCTGGGCTGTGAGGATTGCACGGGCTCAGATATGCCTGCCCAAGTGCAAATAAGAAGAGTCACAAAACAATTGAGATATCTGCAGATATTAACATAACCAACATAAGGACTATAAGAAGTGTCGCTCCTTTTCCTTTCATTTTAATTTGGGTTTGATATAGCTTGATAAATCAGGGTAAATCAGGTTATCTAGAAAACATAACTGGGTGTATGCAAAATTGTTGCTTATTAAGGAGTGAGTTATTATAGGTACATGCACTCCCTGTCCCATTAGGGAGAGAGGAGACAGCAACATGAAAGGAACCACGCTCATTTAAGTTATCTGTCTAATGAATAAAACAAGCTACCTAATACGTCTAAATGACACATTCGACAAGTGATGTAACACCATTTACAATGCCCAGGTCACAATGGCAGTGAACAACACCCAAGTGGCGAGCCAAAAGAAGTCTCAGATCTTGTAATTAGAGGTGCGAAAGCCGAGGGAAGATGCAGTAAGCCCTCCACAGCAATGGAAGTGACACATCTGACAATTATCAGTGTGGGTATCTCTTGCTTCATTTGTGATCATCTTAATAAAAGGATCTTTCATCCGACTATCAGTCTTGCAGAATCATGGCACATGTATCATATTTACATAAAATATAAAATTATTAATGTTTTCTGCTCTCTAAATTGGTCAGCTATGTTGAGGTTCACAAATGCAATGGTAATATATTCTGCAACCCATTATAGAGGAGTTATTTTATTTATTTATTTATATTTTTCTTGGCAAATACCAAAGCAGTGAGACCAAACAGGATGCAGTTGTATGTATTGTTTTCTGTCAGGTTAAGCATCCCAGCCAAAGTTGATTGATCCCTCTGAATCACCCTCCTGGTGACTAATGCTGAAAGGTGATGGCATTGTTGTTTGATCAGACATTTTATCCCAGTCCTGAGCAGAATTACTTCAGGCCTCTATTGGAAAAAGAATACAGCTGTCTAGAAAAATAAAACCCAAGTGGGACTTGGCAAACTCAGATCTCTTGTACTACTTCCATAATAGTAAATTACAATGCATAATTATATGGACAAGTTGGCTTGCGTTGTGGCTGAACCTGACAGAATGACACCGGGGTGACAAATTGACCTAAGGTAGCAAGGGTGGTCTCATTAAACCGGGAAGACAAAACCCGACACTCCTTACTATCAACATACCTCTCCACGATAGGATGAATCATATTCACTTAGTCGTTTGGTTGATTGGATCCATTCATCCACATGATAAAACTTGAATACATCATAGAGACATCCCATAGTTTGGTAACTAAGTAGAAGTCAATTATAATGTCGCAGGTGTCCCCCTACCTTAGCTATGCTATAAGCATGACTCATCATACAAAACATGACTAATGGAAACGAGGGAGACTTAGGACAGATGGGGCTATGAAAGAGCAGCTACATTAAAATGTTTGCCTTTTTTTATCTACAAAATGGCAACAAGACAGTGGTTGTCATGGTAACATGGAGAATGAGAATAAATGAAATTGCTCTGGGTGAAGACAGGAGCTGCTCGATTCAACCAGAGAAAACAGAAAGTAAATAAAACTGCACTTTGATTCTGAAGGTCTGCATCAAAGTATGCATTATTAAAAATAAATTAATATTAATAGTTCATCACATCACAGAAATTCAGCACACATTTGATAGATTTCCTCATCAGACATAAACTATGAATGACCTTATAAATTAAATATATGTACTTCAGACATATGATCAATGGCAGCTGGCAATATTTCTCACTACAGTGGAACATAAAAGTGATTACTGTTAAAACACAACATGAACAATGCACTTTCACAACAACTCTCACAACAACACTAGCATTTCTACATACTTAGCCTGACTTCCATCAATGTTTTCAAGTCAGAATGTGTCACATGTGCATTTCTTGTATGTGTACTCAGAAATCAAATATGTAAAAATAAAAATCCATTTAATTAAAAAAATACTAAAGAAGTACTGTATGCAGTATTGCTAAACTATTATGAAAAAATGAACAAGCCTAATAGTGAAAGCTAGCTCACCCTATAGATTAGTTCTGTAAATCTATAATAAGGCAAATGATTGGCTAGCCATCTAAGGAGCAAAGTAGCTTGACACAATCAAATTAAATTAAGTACACTTGCTTGCATAAAGCATTAATTTAAAATATAAAACTTATTTTTTATATTAAGTACCTATTGCTGATTAATAATGCAAAATGGCAAACATTAAAATTACACTTTGAACTGTTAATAAAAGTTTGAAATATTTATCCTGCCATAGCACACGCATGGAGGTGAAAAGTAGTAAAGAAACAACAGTGTCTACCAACTCCTGAGGGCTACAATAATAATGTGTGGTTGAATGCATCAACAATGCAGTTTTAATGCATCACTGGCTGTAATGTTGTACTTAAAGGATTTTCTTTTAACAGAGCCAGACAGCACTTCTCTTCTAAGAAGTACTTTTCTTGCTTAAGATCGTTCGGATCTCTGAGAGATACACTTGTGTCATTTCATTTTGCAATTCGAGAGTGAGAGAGGAGTGACTATGTGTTTATTTTTACTCACAATTATTAGACACTGGTGCATGTGTATTCAAGCTGTGTGCTGTTGTTAACTGCCTGTAAATCCTGATAATTATTTTTCAAAAGTAGGAGTGGAACTCTTTAAATTGTTTTTGATGCATGTGTGAGTGTGTGTGTGTGTGTGTGTGTGTGTGTGTGTGTGTGTGTGTGTGTGTGTGTGTGTGTGTGTGTGTGTGTGTGTGTGTGTGTGTGTGTGTGTGTGAATGCATACTTTACGCAGAGATTTGTAATAAAATATTTTAACATTCTGACACTGAAGAAAAGCTACCAGCTGTGCTGAAACCGGAACAAAAGGAATGTGCACTGAATTGTTCCTTAAAGAAAGCTAACGCAAGGCCACCATGCGGATAAACTCGTAATGACTAATGACACCAGATGCAATCACTAAGCAGAGGTGAAACAGTACAACATGGGCCTGTCTGTGCTCTTACCGAGGTCCCTTCACACGGAGTCTATGCTGCACCTGCCACACAGGGAAGCATTTGGACTTCAGCCGACCGGATTAACTCCACAATTTAATGCAAGAGGCACGGCTTGAAACGTCAGTTACGGAGGCACAATAGGGAATGATGTAACGAGTGACAAATTTGGAAAAGAAGCTGTGCATTAAACGCGATACAAAAAAAAAAAACCCTTCTTGAAATAGGGTGGCTAGATTAGTTCTTTTAATCCACTGCCCCCATGTTGTGATGTTGATACATACCATATGGTTGGGGTAGAGATGCCGGTAGCAGCTGGAGAATGATCAACTGGTCCTAATTAACTGCTCAAGGGGATGCTATGCGCTGAGTTTCTCCCTGATTTCTGTGAGGGAAGGGACTTATCTCGCACATTTACTCACAAGTGCCAGGAGCTTGGGGCTTGAATTTTCACACAGGAGCAGAATGTTTTTGCAACTCATGCATTCGACACCGAGCATACCTGCGCGTATCTGTTTGATAACACTGTAAGCTCCAGACGACAGAGTTTTGGCAAGCAGGTGGCGACAGGAGCTCAGCTCCCTCCTGTCCTTGTGACCCCGGGAATGATGGGATAGGAGCAGTAAAAGGGCTGCTTCTTCTCTTTGGTCGCTGTCGTTTCTCCCCGCTTCCTCTCAAAGCCTCACCTGCAGGCCCCGCACACCTGATGTTGACTGGTACCCAGGCTAGCTGCTGTGTCTGGCCCGCTGTCAGGCCTGTGATACAGGCAGGGCCTGCAGAGTTTTTTGGAGGCACACTTTGATGAACACAGCAGCCAGGCAGGGTTTCTGTCTCTCTGCCAGCTCCATTACTTTACCCACATTTTTATGTAGTCAGTTGTTTATGTACAATGTTTAAGTGTTATGTTTAGTTTACATTTACTTCCATATATAAGTATAAGAAGGGGAAATCTGTATCAGGGTAAATTTAAATGTAAATGTAAATTTTGTGCATCTTTTCAACAAACAAACATCATAACCTCCCGTTGTTCATGTGGATACATGCATGATGTTTCATTTTTCTACGGAAAGACGTTATGTGCAGCAATTATTGCCATGGAGACAGATACACCGTTTGCAAGTCCTACCCTTTACATATAGGGCATGCGCACCCTTTAGTCGGTATGAGTTCAGGTCTCTGTTTGTGAATGCTGCTCAGTGATGGCAGTAGATCCAGTGCCTTTGTGTACCAGTGCTCCTTCAATCGCACATCCCGACTCTCAAAGATCCTGGCATGAGCAGACTGTGACATGAGGAAACCTCGGACTTATGTCATATTCCCATCAGCTTTGAGAAGCTTTGAAATTAGTTTACTCTAATTACAAATCGCCTTTGGGGTTATTAGGGCAACATGTACTTTCCACAGCCTTTATTATGTACAGATGGTCTCCGACTTACAATGGGGTTCCGAGAAAACCCATCGTAAGTGGAAAATATTGTAAATCGAAAACACATTTAATACGCCTAACCCACTGAACATCATCGCTTAGCTTAGCCTACCTTAAACATGCTTAGAACACTTACATTAGCCTACAGTTGGGCAAAATCATTAACACAAAGCCATACATACAAGCAAACATTAAGTGTTGAGTATCTCATGTCGCCCTATATGAGGGCATCTGGTAAATGCTTTAAAGTAACGCTATCACACCATCGTAAAGTCAAAAAATCGTAAGTCGGACCATCATAACTCGGGGACCATCTGTATTGTATTTATTCAATGCAGAGCTGTGATGTGGTACTAGAAAACACAAATCGTGTAGAACGGATGCGCGATACATACGATTATTTCGAAATTAATATCGAAAAGGCGATAATCCGCGTTATATAAATGGGAGTGAATGGGATGCAGTCATTTTAAGCTGTCCAGGACACCTCAGAGGCAGAGCTGTGAAGCCGTGCAGCTCTCGCGGTGAGAATGCCATGGGTCTCACTCGTAGAGATAACAGCCTGAGGCAGAGAGAAAGATTTGTTGTATCTAGAAATGAGATGACCACTCGGGCGAATCGGCTCCTCCAAACCTTATGGAATCACAGAAGTACTGAAGAGGACTCTTGGCTACAGTCAATTCTAAAGCCATTTCAGAACCGTACAACAATGCTGGACATCTTTTGACATTATATCAGCAGTAATTGGCAAGCGAATGCGAAACTTCGGCCAGAATGCATAAGATTTAAGATGTCAAACACATTTTTAATAAAGGAAAGAAAATGAAATTTCGGACCATAAATCTTGTGTCAGCGATACGATCATGATTCGTTTCATCGAGTGTTTCTTCCAAAAAGAAAAGTGAGCACTTTTTTTGTATCTTCAAAAAAGAGGAGTGAGCACTTTTTTTTCACTTGCTGTCTGTATCTTTTATTCGACTAAGTAATGAGATCTGAAAGCTCAGCAATGGATCTATGGAATCTCAGTTGAATGTAGTTTGTCTGCTGGTAACATTCCAATCATTCACACAAAATCTGCCTGGGTGGATCGTTCCTATGTACAACTAAGACATTACAGAAAAAAAAAAAAACTGTTATGTTCAGAATTTTGTACAGGGATAAATGTACAGTGCATGTATGGCAGACCATAAAATAAAAATATGGAGCACTGGTTGTCATAGAAGGATAGTGTCCTTCATTATCCAATATGGAAGGACATTATTTTATGAGCATTTTAGGGTTGCAGGTTCAAACATGGTGCTATACTGTTGAGGACGCTAACTTTAATGTAGAGGGCACCCGCATGAATCCTAAATATCCCAGCATTCAAAGTGGACTTCAGGGTATTCCAGTACATTTTCCACTTCCAGGCAGTCCCATTTTAAGAGCAAAGGTAATGCAAAATCACATGCGCTTCAAATTAAATCAGAACTTAAATTGGATCACAATTGTAACCTCATTTTCGTCAGCCCGTGGCCCTGTATTTGCATGGAACTGCATCACTCAGCGCAGTCTCAGATTCCAAATTACCTCTGAGGAATGGTGGCCCCGCTACCGTGGAGACGTAGCGGAGGGGCCGACTTCCCTGCCTCTCCAGCCCTCATCATTCCAAGCTATTTTCACACACCATATGCTACACACACTCTGAGACTTCCCAAGCCCTCTCCTCCTCTCTTTACTCCATTATGTGTCCCTATATTTATGCAGGTTTCAAAAATAATGAGGAATTGGTACTAGGCCAGTACAACAGTGTAATTTCAAACCAGACCAGTATACCATTATGTCACTACATTACATTAGGAACTGACCTGATTTGATTTTTATATGCATATATAAACTAAACCTGCACTACCACACACACACACACACACACACACTGCAGTCCATAACTATTCAGAATTTGGACAGTGACACATTTTGGCTGTTTTGGCAGCACTCCAGCACATATTGGATTTCAAATGAAACAATGACTACGAGTGCTGACTTTCATCTTTAATTTGAGGGCACATTCATACTGAGTGAACAATGTAGGAACTGGAGCCCTTTTTATAAATACCCCCCCTAAGTAAATGCAATGCCCACAGTGGAGAACATATTTCAGTCTTTTATTCCACCTAAAAGATTCTGGCTGTTTGAGAATTTGAAAGTTTATTCACCTGTACATATTGTATGAGGTGGCCCAGCTTCGCTGTACCGTCAAAGCTATTGATGCAATTTGAAAGTCCAAAGGTCAAGAAAAAGCTGAAGGAATGTCCTGCATTTCCCATTTTATAAATCTTTTTACTATTTTATTTTATTTTTTTTATGGGAAATTGACATCAGTTCAACTTCAGCAAATGGCTAGATTCAATTAGATACACCCAGGCCCACATGTACAAAGCACTTACATTTACATGAAGAAAAAAAAAAACTTGCATGTGCAATTTCAATGACATTTGTGATTGGAGCAAACAAACTGCCTCAACCAATCATATGCCCCCTTAGTTGTTTTGCACCAGCAAAGCAGTTATATACATATTAAATGCTTTAGTAAATCATGCCCTTGTTCTTTTATGACCATATTCCATTCAGTCAAATCTGATATTCTATTCTATTGGGTATTATATTCTACTGTGATCATTTTTGCTTGTCTCTAATAAAATACAGTATATATGCACAAAACTATGGCAGTTTTGCTGAGTCTTTGTCATATGGTCCAGAGGCATGAAAAGTTATCTAAAATAAAGTGATATGGAGGATAGATATTATTTATTTGGTAGACTACTACAGAGGTATCATGTAAGTTGGTCTTCCATAAAAGAATGCCAGTAAATGTAGAAAATGGAGGAAAAAAACATACGCACATACTTGTTTCCCCTCAGGAAAGTATAAGCAGTATAAGAGACTTTTGGAGAACAATTTGGTGACTTTTCTGATCCCAACAGTTGGCAACAGTGCGTGTGTCAGACATTAGTGAGGGAACCAGGCCAAAGCAGACACAAATCTAACAACCGTAAGCAACGGAAACTTGAACACGTTAACTCCTCTGTGGTCTCTGAACGGCTGGCTAAGTCTGTCACTTTCTCTTTACATAAAACTTGAAATTCCAAGGCACATAATACCAAGAACCTGTTCCTGTGAAGACCATTGATCATAATGTCAACAGTGTACCTCCTGTCTATGCAACCCAGTATTACCCAGCACGGACACTGTGGCATGTGGAAATTCAGTTACGCTTGCCGCTTCAATGATGGGAAAATTCTGAATCTATGCTGTTTGAACAGAGAATTGCACTTTTGTATAAATATGTAAAATAATTTATTGTATAAATCACATCCCATGTGCTCTGGAATTAAGATCTGGCGGCCATTTGCTTGCCTGATGGAGTTATGTTCATCCTCGCCCACAACCCAACTGTGTCTTTCATTGCATTGATGGGCATGAGCGTGCTGAAATCATTTTGATTGTTTTCAATTAACTAAAATTAGCAAAGCGGGGCAGAATGGAAAAGGGGAGTGTGACAGCAAGGCCCTCAGATGTGCTGTGTTTTACAACGCTGGACGCTAGGAGCAAGAATCCGTCCAGTGCATCCTCTCGTTTTACCCAGGACACACAGATGAGTCTCATTGACCAGTATGCAGCACAGTTTATTCCTCACTGACAAGAGAGGATCGTGCTCCTCCTATGGCACCAAGTCTGGCGTATCATCTGCAGTCAACACAGAGATACACCCTTTAATCCACCCATCTGCCACTATGCTGGGTGGCATGCATTGACCAAAATTAGCATTTAATTAAGTACCCTTCCTAATATCTTGTCCCATATATGTGTATTTTTTCATCTCTTTCATTGACAGGTAAACTTAGCAAGAATATATATATTTTTTTGCTGAAATACATGTGAATTCAGGTAAATTCAGTATCTACCTTTTAACTGTTTAAATGCTGTTTAAACTGTGATAGGGACAGATTGTGATTCAGAGTAAATATACTATTGATATTTTTGGTATAAGCATACAGCATCCACTACAAAATACTTTTTGATAAATCTGCATTAACTCAATAATTATGATTAAGATTGTCTGACTTAAAAACAGCAAGTTAATTATGGTTATTACTTTAGTTACAAAAATGTGTTTGCAGGGAAAAAAGAGGGAAAAAACTACTCTCATTACTTAAGTCAGAGTTAAGGTTAATTAAGTGTTGATGCAATCTAAGTCTTAATGTCATTAAAATTGATGAAAACAAATGTTTGTTGATTTTTTAACTAATTTATTTTCTCCCACATTAAAATATCAAAATGCTGCCAATTCCATTCACTAATAATTTGGCAAATTTATCAAGTACTACCCTTGAAAAAAGTCGACTAAGCACCAGAAAATGTCAATACTAAACCACACATTCAGAAAATTCAGTGGTTTAAATTCCGTTGATCAGCTCATTTTTATTGTTGCAGTTTATACATTAAAACCAAATTCAATTCTTAAATGATTCAATTTGAACATCCTTAATTCTGAAGTTTAGTGTGGTTCTTTGGACGTTTTTATTTTGGCTGCCTGCAGAGCAAAGGGGGCTTTAATGTTGAAAGGGACGCAACTTCAAAGAGATTAGCTCATCAGTCCCTGCCAACAGAACAATGATTTGGCACATTTTCCTTGAAGCAATCATATCTCGTGGTGACATTTTCAGTAATTTATTTTTTTTTTTTTGTATGGTACCCGCCGTCCCACCCACCCCCTCCCCCCCTCATAATTACTTTTTTTAACCAAAACATTTTCTTTTCATTTGTATAGCTTTTCAAAGGGGAACACATGTAGTCAAACACAATGACAGCAGTGGATTTTTCAGAATTCATAGCATTTTAATGTTGTCATTTTCTTATTATTGAATCATCAGTAAAGGAGTGCACTCTAAGCCAATTTACAAAAAAAATTGTGTGAATACAATGGACACATACCGAGGAGATGGATGTGGGAAATGGACCTCGGCCATTAGACTTATGGACTGTAGTGCAATGGATGTTCAGGGTTTGTTTTTTGTTTGTTTGTTTGTTTTTTTTTTTTTGTTTTCTCAAAGAAGTCCATTTACAAAAAAAAAAAAAAACATTGCTACACCCCATGTCTGAGAGCCTGTTAAAACAGCTCTGTCATATGATGTGTTATTTCAGCTGCTGCTCCTTTGGCATCATGGGAACCAATAAAACCTGATTCATCGCCCTCATCCTTCACAGAGGGCATAGGCTGCAGTAAAGGAACCACTCTCTGGTACACTCAAGTCTTTCCAAGTTCATATCTGCCAACAGGACTAATGTCTTTCCTTTGTTCGTATGGCACATTTCTTTCAGACTTTGGAGATTAAAAATACATGCAGCTATTTATTTATTATTATGTATTTATTTATTTGTGTATTTTTTCCCCAGTGATACTTTATGCTGTAATAGTACAATTCCAAGTTCGGTTTGCAAGTCACAGTCTGTAATTAACTTATGTAGTTATTAATATTGTGTCACATCAAGAATGGAACAAAGACACCCTCAGATCGTCTAATTGTTCAGACCGAAATACTTAGACTGGGACCCAATCAAACACAAGGTCTCTTAAAGGGCATATGCAATTCAATCAAAATTGACTTTAGCCTTTTTAAGGGTACAATGCAATTAAAATAGCCAATGAAAGTGATAATTAAAAAAGCAAGTATTGATGGATCAAGTTTTACTGTTCTCATTTTTTTTTTTTTGGGAATAGTATCTGTGTGGTGGGCAGTGTGTTTAGCTACAGATATGGAGGAAATGGAATGAGCAAGCAAAGAAAGACCTTCAAATAAAGTGTGCTTTTCCCTTCACTTTGTCCTCTGAATTTAAGTGTCTTTTTTATATTAAAGTCACCTTTTACCAAGTGACATGTTCGTGGTAGGAGCGTTGTCTGTAGCTGAGTGTTCCAGCAAGAGGACGGAAGGCATTATTTACATGCTGGGAATGAATACCTGCAGGACCCCCTGGGAGTGAGCATTAGGCCTGCATTTCATCACACCAGTGGCACCGATTAAGGAAATCAAAAGTGATACCAAGCCAACTGCGCAAATCTGTATTCAGCGCATGACGGTACCTTTAGATGTATAGCCTTCCATAGCATTCTCTGCTCCCTTTTTTTTTTCATTTTTTTTTACACACTGATTTCTGCAGGGAACAAGAGGCCGTGTGTTCATATATGTGGGAATTCAATGTTTAAAGGAGTGCATTTACGGCATCAATGCTGCACACTGTGTAAATTCCAATTTGGAATAAATTACCATTCATAACCGAATATGCTGTGCCTGCATTAATGTGACACTACCCTGAATACATTTTGGAATACTAATTTTACTAGACATTAATGCAACCTGAAAACATGATTTCTGGACTGGGAAGATGAAACAATATTATTTATATGTATCTTTCTCTCTGAGTCTCCCTTCATACACACAGATAGATAGATAGCGATAGAGAGAGAGAGAGGGAAACAGAGAGTGAGAGAGATTATATACAGTGTATAATCTGATTTCAGGAGTTCTTAAAGAATACTGTGGAATGGAGAATATGAATTTACATTCTTGTGAAGAAATTCATAAGGTAATTGCATGCAAAATCTCTGTCAGATCCACTGCAAACTGACATACTCTGTCAGAATAAAAACTGTTGTGTCAGTGTTCTACCGGATGTTATTAAGTGGACCACAGTTTATCCTCACCGATTAAATCCAATTCACAATTCAGTGCCTTTCAAGTGCAGGGATTTCAAATGTGACACCTGCATTGTGAGGTCTCTCTGCATTTTCATTATCCCTCTCCACATGCCTCACAGAATCAGGGTTGAAGCAATTGACGTGAGCAGCATTTATTTTGATTTCTCCTCTCTCGCTTTTTTTTTTTTTCTTGGCGGGGAGCGTTCAAAGCAAAGCCCAAAATCCTTGCGCAGAACTGAGAAGTAAAGTTTTTTTTTTTTTTTTTTTTTTGTTTCCTACAATGCATAATCTTGACAGGTGGAGACTGGAAAAGGTCCTGGATTTAGGGAGGGCGGGTGGGGAGCCTGTCTCTTCATACCTTTTATTTATTTATTTATTTATTTATTTATTTATTTGTTTTTACTGCACCAGTTTCATATTGATGAGCACCGCAGCGGCACACGGTGAACTTCATCTTCAAACAGGGAACCAACTGAAACTGAGCCGTCTCTATGCTCTCTGCTCAGATACCTCTCCTCTAAGAATGGAAACCTTGTGGCAGCATGAAAAATAGGCAGATGACAGCGAACACCCAAAAAAGCCAGACATACAGTACTGCTCTTGATTTCAGGGTTATTCCAGTAGTTTATGTCACATTTTAGCAGAGGCTCACTAAACAGCCTATTCATTCATTAATTAGACAAGCCTCCTCTGGTACACAGAATTAACCATATTACTTGATTTGTACTTTACATGTTAGGGGGAACCATACTTGATACCCTTCTCAATCTGGTTCCCCACAAGGTTTCATCCTTTGTGTTCCACTTGCTAGTGTCACCTGAGGGTTTGTGGTGGGGGTCAAGGCCAGGGACTAATGTTAAACGTACAGTGACAAGTGCTTGTGAAATGTGCTATACAAATAAATCTGATTTCATTTTCATTTATAAAGTACAACCTGGCTAGAGATAACCCCTAATGGGATGGATTATCAATGACAAATCTTATGAACCAATCAATGCATGGTACATGGTACAATAGCAAATCACCATGAATGGATTAGTGATGTCATGATGATCTCATGATGTCTCCACCCATTTAAAAGCTTATGACACCTTATTTTCCCATCATAACTATAAACAATATCAAATGATTGGCTGGGCTTTGTGTAAACATGTAGCCATCATGAATTATGCTCCAGATACCCAATTACCCCCCTGTTAATAGTGTATGTCATTCATGTCTGTATGTTTACCTTGAGCTGTTATCACCTACATGGATTTAAAGTGCCGAACAGCAGGAGTGGAAAACAGAGGAATATTCATTATACTGTATGTCATTATCAGCATGGTAGTGTTCCATTCATTTATATTTTTAACCCTGCGCTAATGGTATCAGTTAACATGCTGACACACTGCGACACCCCCACTCCCCGAGAGTCTTATAAGAAATCGGTTTACCTAGCAGGGCACACAGAAGATGCTGACGCTGTCCTTGGGTGGAGACAGAGGGCCTCAGACAGGGCCATACAGGGGGATCCTTGACATTGGCAGAGGGTTCATTGAGAATACAGTATGCGTGCTAAAGCACTGGGGCGCAGTGACAAGGAAACATCAAGGCTACGGGTTTGGATGCGGGATGGGTGGGGGGTGGGGGGGTGTGGGGGGCGCTGGGGGTGTTGGCACAAATGGAACTTCACATGTGCACCACTACAGCAGCTTCTTCACAGATATGTGGTTACAGTTTAAGAAAAGTGTGTTATAAATAAAATGTATTCTTATTCTTATTCTCATTCTCATTCTCATTCTCATTCTCATTCTCATTCTCATTCTCATTCTCATTCTCATTCTAATTCTTATTCTTATTCTTATTCTTATTCTTATTCTTATTCTTATTCTTATTCTTATTCTTATGATGTTCTATGGGTTGTGCAAAATACATGTAAGAGTGTAACAGTGTCCTCCCGTAGGGTAACTTCTCAGAGGAAGAAAAAAAAAACAGCTATTCAGTGCTGACAGGGAAGATCTCGCACACAGTGTGTGGTACACAGAGAAGCTTTTAATGCTCTTGACTCGACATAATGTTTCTCCGTCTTTCCTTTCTCTGTTGACTAAGATGAAATGGGTTTCATAGGAAATCCAGAGCTTTCACAAGGCTGGCCTGTTTAACACACCGTCCTGCACTCTGCTGATTTTATGTTCTCAGTCATGCAGGGAATCTGATTAGAGCCCTTGGAATAACTGTTGTTCTGTCTTTGTAAATCAGTTGAGAACTCTGTGTTTATTGTGAAAATAAATGTGTACGGATGGTAATGCATTCTCTACTCCATAATATGAAATGAGCATTTCAATGTGTCATTCTTAATTTATGGGGGGTTCAGCTGTTGTAATTCCAAAATAAACCTGCAGGGATGCACTTAATTTTGAAATGTGAAGAAAAAAAAGACAGGAAAATGAGCTGGAAAAATCCTCTTTTCCCTCCTCTTTCCTGCAGTTATAACCTTTATATGGGCTTCTTAAACGCAAGCCTCTTAAAAGTGATAATCTAGAGGAGGAAGGGAGAATCTAAACAGACATGCCCCCAGTCTACATTGGAACACATTAAGCATTATTACACAGCCTTCCTGTGGAACTTGGCTTTAATAAAGCTAGCCAAATCCTCTTTCTGTCCCTTTGGCAGACACGCGTCAATCAAATCCCTTTTGTCTTTGCTAATTCAATAGATGGCAGACATATGCTTTATTTTATTTATTCTTTTTTTTTACCCACAAGGGATTGAGGGCAGTTTTGTGTTTTCTTTTTTTTTGAGTGTCAGATGTGAAAGCACATAGCTGTGCTTCCGTGTTGTAAGGGTCACGGACGGGTTTTAAACACAGTGCCTTCATTAAATCAGCGGTCTGTGACTTATGCTGACTTTTTTTTTTACTTTTATCCTTTGTCTGCCCTTAAAAGTCAGGTTTCCCTTGGTTCTGAGCACAATGCATTAGGGACAATAAATCCTTTCTCATCATAGAGAAGTGACAACAGAAAAAAACTGGAAAATTAAATAAATAAATACAATAAAAATGAAGGCCTGTCTCATATTGTGATGGGCTATCATGACCTTATGGACTAACTGAAAATCAGACAATGTTTCACTCATAGTTAAACTGACTGGCAGTACTTCTAATCTGGTCCATGAGAAAACAGGTGTATGGACACTGATAGCCCCTCTGTTCCTTTAGGGAACATTATTTCATTTGATTATAACAAGCCCAAGCTAAGCCTATGGATGATGGTTATTGCTTTCTTGTCACATGATATCATTCTCTCGAAAAGTTAATGTTATTATGGCTTTACTTGCAGCAAGGATTGTGGAACTAGAATTAAGAGCATTAAAATCAGTTGTCATTGGTTAATCTCTGTTTCCGTATCACTCCGCACATGTTGCTATGGGGGTTTCTTTGGTTTCCATGGCTCCCACTGCAGCCTTACTTCCTTTACGTTACTTAGTTATCAAAATACATTCACGGTACTCTGGGCGTGCGCCATCATTTACATAGCCACTGGATGATAGCCTTTGTCGAGGATCATATGTATTCAGAGACAGGCACACACAGGCATTGTTTTGCTGCTTATCTTGAAGCGCCCATGAAATAGCAGTAGCTCCATCTCACATTAATTGCGAGCCAGACAAAACAAGCTGGGGGAGAGAGGGAGTCTCAGCTTCAAACCGTCACATTAATTAACAACTGTGTAATCACTTTAATAGGATCGTTCTCACTAATTAAGACCCTACTTCCACGTATATTTTCCAAAACAAAAGAGAAGAAATGACTTCATTGAGCATAAACAAACCAAGCGCTGGACCAGTGGTGAACATCTATCCTCCTATAAATTAAACGATAGAACCAATAAAACATACTTGTTCCACCCAGAGGTTAAATTGTCCTGTGAGTTTACACCAAAGGAGACTTTTTCCCAAACACAACTTGCACAGGGTGAAGCACGCTGCGTTTGAATTGTTGCCAAACAAATAAAAGAGAAAAATCACACAATGCAATACAAATTGTTCTGGGTATATGTCATTTATCAGAGGTGTAGCTGAACTCCTTTCAGCCATGGCACAGAGTGCTCTGTCCTTGCGTTTGTGTTACACATAAAATAAATGCCACAGTTTTGATACTCACCCATCAAATAGGTAAACATATATAAATAAAAACACCTTTTATCTGCCCATTTTCCTTTCTCTCGGCTTTATTTTTTTAACTGTGAATAACACATATTTTTGACACCCACGCCTTACATGGGCTGTATCCTCCCTTTCCGACTTTAAGATCAGCTCCACATATGCAGTTAATGTCAAGCATGTTTTGTACAGATTCACCACTGCTCATCTCTAGAAATGCTGTTAATCCATTATGTATAAACCATATAAAGTTATTTATATATGCAACAAGCCCATACAGCCTGTATTGGATACGAGTGCCCTGTCTGTCTGGGGAAGGTCTAGCTCATCTCAGCCCTCTAAACCATAATGAGGCCATTCAAAGTGTACGGATAGATGGAAAGACAGATGAGTTCTTTTTTTAAGATGCCAGCATTTGCCACATTTCAAGATTGCAAATTCCCACATTTAAACTGTAAGGCCTCTGAGGGGAAAAGCGAAATATATGGAAAAAAGAAGAACAATGACATAAAATCAATGGTAAGTAGACATAAACACTGAGTCACTGATTGTTTTCTCCCCCAATATGTCATTACACTGCACACTCGGGTTCCCCCGGGAATATTTAATCTTGTGTTCTGAATGCAACATGGGCCGTAGTTAGCATCACTGCACGAGGCAACAAAATACTGACAAATAGAGGAACAGGAAAACAATTTAAATTATTAAAATGTATTCATTCACTCTACAGTGCCGGGAATTATTACGCCAACAAACTTCTGTTATCTGTCTGTTCCACACGTGGCCTAAATTGATAAAATACCCACGCCCAGTTTTGGGGAAATGCATTTTGTATTCACTTATTTATGTGTTTAGTGTTTGCCCTCAATACAGTTTAATCTGCATACAAAATGATTTTATAAAAACTTAACCCTATAAAACAACCCTGGACCTACACAGTGAAGAAAAAAATTAAACCACCTAATATTTCCTGTTAAATATGCAAGGTAGAGTTGTTTAAAAAAAAAAACCCTATACAATGTATATTAGAAAGAGGATTTTATTTTAATCAATTCCATGGTTATGATATAAGATCCAAAGCCAGCTTTTCCAGCAGTGAAGTCTAAAAGTCTACCAAAGTTGGCTGAGTCGTAATTAGCAGCCTCAGTATAATGGCAAACGGTTCTATTAGATCCCGTTTTGCTGAGGACGAGGTGCAGAGGAAAAGGACGCGACTGATGCTCAGGCTTTTTCCCTCTGAGCGTCTGTCGATTCTGTCAATACGAGGCCGGATATCACCACCAATCGTCGGGTCCTTCAGTCACGCATGGCCTTTGGACTTTTAAGGATCCTGTCTCTCCCTCTCTCTCTCTCTCTCTCTCTCTCTCTCTCTCTCTCTCTCTCCCTCCCTCTCTCCTCCCTCTCTCTCTCTCTCTCTCCCTCCCTCCCTCTCTTTCCCTCTCTCTCTCTCTCTCGCCTCTCTCTCTCTCTCTCTCTCTGTCTCTCTCTCTCTCTCTCTCTCTCTCTCCCTCTCTCTCGCCTCTCTCTCTCTCTCTCTTTCTCTGGTGGCACATGTCGATTTGTCTGATGATTGATGATGTTGACTAACTAAGTTGGTATCGTCTAACTCATTTTCGGCGGGTGGGGTGGCTGGGGTACTTGGCGGCCATCCACCGTGTAATGGGGGGGATGGGGGGTATATAAGTAGGCAGACGAAACCCCCATGAGTAAACAGGGAAAGATGAGAAAATAAGTGGGTCAAGCACCAGGCACAAGGGCACAGACGGGGGTTTGAGGGGTTGGGAGGGGTGGGGTGGGGGGGGGGATACTCCTGGAATCGATGTTCAAGTTCTCTTCAATGGCGGTATTTGAAGTGAAAGGCAACCAGGCAGTGTGTGTAAACCCTGTATAAGAACCCCACCGATCCTCTTGTTTATGATTTCATCATACCGTGCTGTTGTTTAAGTATTTTGAGAAGTACAGGACTGCATTTGTATTCAGTCAGTGTAGGAACAGTGTTCAAACTTAATGCGCACGCTTGCTCGTGTGACATTTTTTGTTTTCCTCAATAAGGTCGCGCATAAGCTTGAGAGTACGCGTGTCATGTACGTTGCTCTACAACTGGAAAAACAGCTCTCTGCGTTTCTGTGGTGTCAGATCAAAGTTAGGGTGGTTAAATTTATTATAGTAAATGCATTTGTGGGCAGCAAAAAAGAAGAAAAAAACCGAAGACAGAGACGTGGAAGAATAACCTGTCCAGGCAACGGCTGTTTACAGATCGCTCAGAGGACACAAGCTGCATGTTAAATACATCCATCTCTCACTAAAAGGCTCAGATTTCTCTCCCTACTGACAACGCGCCGTTGTTTTGATACGCAAACCTTCGACATCTGTGTGGCGCAGTTCCTCGTCTCTTACGAGTAATTTACAGAGTGCAGATCTGGGCTCTGGGGGCCGCGCGCCGCTGGGCTGCCCGAAGTGTGTGCCGCCCCGAACTCGCCCCCAGGACGCATGTGTTTACACCTCTCTCCGCTCATCCACAGGTGGGTTTTTACACGCCGCTGCTCACCGCGCCTTGGGTTGACTCTATCAACAGAGCTGCAGCTCTCCGGCAGAGCTGGCTTTGCATTGGCTTGGCACTTTCTGTTTGCTTTGAGGTTTCCCACCGGCTGAACAAAAAAATAAAAAAAGACTGTTCAGGAGGAGGAGAAGAGAGAAGAGACACATCCTCCCATTTCCCCTTTTACAGACTCTGTTCTGTCTCAGCTTCACAGTCAAACCCTGACAATCCGGAACATAGTACTGTACATTTGCTGTAGTAAAAATAATGTTCAGCGTGAAAAAGAGTCATTTTTGATGTGCAAACTATTTTTCCAAAGACAAGAATAAAAAAAAAAGATGGTGAATGTTTGAAGTGAATCATAGCTTTATGTATGCTTATGCCAAATATTTCACAATGTTCACATTTGTCTTTTTTTCATTCAGCATTATTAACAGTTCTGGATTCTTTATTTGATATGAAGTATAGATGCATACATCTGCCAGTCTAAAACTAGAAAGAAGGCATTCTCAGCTTCACAGTGAGTTAGTTTCTTTACTTTTACGTGGAGTCTGGATTGTCACTAATGTTGACAGTGACTATTCCATATTAAAATGATATAGATTGGCAATAGTGGATGACATTGATGATTGTTTCCTGTAATTCAACTTCCTGGTTGTTTAGTGGACACTTTTATTGACTAACAGAGCTGACTACAATCATTGTTATCCTGGGAGCATATGACAGCCCCAGACAGCAGGATAGATGCCATCGCACAACCATAATCCATGGAGGATGAACTAAAACCAAAGCCTAAGCCTTAAATTCCGTGTTTAATTAATTTGTCTTCTGACTGGATACCTCTTGGTCACGATTACCAGCGAGAGCTGCCAAACGTCACAGAACAGACACACCACATTCAGGCTGGTTCCTAGAACAAAATGTAGCAAATCCCAGGGATTTATGCTTGGACCAAAGGGCAAATTTTAGACTGTGACAACCTGTCATTAAAAAAAAAGAAAGGGAGACCAGATAGCTCAGTCCGCTAAGCAGCCATCTCATCCACATGTCGATTCCAAGGGCACTGGGGTTTGAGTCCCGGCTCCAGCTCTTCTGTCTGTACCCCTCACCTCTGTAACCCTCTCGGCCTTCCCACAGTATGAGTACTGAAAAAATACATGGGGGGTGGCCAATGATGTTCAATAAAACAGATCCAGTTGAATGGAAACAAAACATAGATACCACTTCAAAGGGCATGATAGATATTGACAAATGTGAAAAACAAACCAAACAACAAAAAAAAAAAAAAAGAGAGAGGTTGGAAGGTGTTGGTTGTAACTGCTCTCTCATGATTCTGTTAAACGGTCTCATTTGATGTAAATCAGTCCAGGTTCTCGACAGGAAAACATCTCCGTTACAAATTGTGCCCTCAATTGTTGCTAGCGAGGCACCTCAATTACCTGCAAAGTGGCATTTTATTTATTCATGAGCACAGAGGCAGGTATTCATGAGGATTAAGCTGGAAACTCTCACAGAGACCAGTGCTCTGGATGGCTTTAACACCCTGGCAGGGACCGATGGCATGCTCCGATACCAGACAAACACTAATACACATTCCGCCACCAGGAAACAAGGGGAGGCCATTCGAGAGCCATCATGTTTATTATATTTATTTATTTTTCTTTTTTTTTTTTTTTTTTTTTGTTCAACACAGATAATTTAATAGGTCCAAGTGGCAGGGCATGCCTGAGGGCGGTGAACAACAAAACAACAACAATAACAAAGAAAAAAGAGACCGCAAATGTGCATTTCCAAAATGGAGGAAAAAAGAATGATCTGCTCTTGTGTCTGTATCCAGACCAGCTTTGACACCCATGTTCCAGACTGGAATCTCTCTTTGTTATCGCACCTATTTATATTTCTGACAACTCACCCCTTGCACACCTCCTGTATACATGTACACCAGTGAAGCAATGAATAACGTGAGGCAAGACTTTTAAATACATATATGGCAAAATCTAGCCCAGAGGTAATAGAAAATGTCAGCTTTTCAGCAAATACGAGTGGAAAAGGTCTATGGAGTGAAGGACATTTCAGATAATATGCAACAACAGGCCGAATTATAACGTGAGTTTACATTATACAAGACCTTTTAAGGGTTACATCGTCTTTTTTTTTTCTTTTTTCGAAATCTGCCCATGATTATGCAATGGTGAAAAATGATTCAAATTAAATTGTTCGTATTTCCTCTTAACAGTAAAACTGCCCTTCACAACGGCTAAGACATGCCCTCACACTCACATTGCAGGTTTTTTTTTTTTTTTTGTTCCTTAATGCCTCAGGTAGCTGTCAGTGGCAGAATTATCCTGACCTATCAACACCATTTCGACAGAAATGGTCGAGTGCATGGTCGTTCGCTAGTGAGGTGGAAAAAGAAAACAAATAAATTTGCGACACTCCCAGAAGACACACTTCCCAGAAGACAAATGTTAACGGTTAACAGCACGCGCCCGGTACCTCGGCCGGCTGTGGCATTTCGGATTACGCAGAGAGGGATGGGCAGTCCTCACATGGAGAGCCCGCGGAACGGACCGAGCATCCTGATTTTTGATCTGTGGGGACAGATGTCCCCAAGTTTCCCCTGTCTTGCATGGTGGACGCCCCTGGCAGCCATGGCAGATGCTCAGAAGGTAAGACAGATGGGCTGCGCTTCAGACACGGCCGCTCAGTCACGGTAATAATAGCAATAATCATTAAAAAAAAAGGAGTAACGTCGCAACGTTGCACAATGCGAAGTGTGCAGAATTTCTGGCCTCGCATCAAGCCCCTACCTCCGCTCGTTGAACACATCCTGGAGTTGAGAGGGTGGCAGATTTCCCTCGTGGTAAAACAAGAGAGGACGAGTTCAGTGAAGTGAGGGAAACGGGTCAGAGAATGAGTGGCTTTCTGCACAGGCTGATTAACAGAACTCTAAAATACTCAGGCCCAAGTGCGTCTGCTCCACTGGAGGGTAACCCGACCTCTCACATTCGACCCCAGTCCGGAGACTGACAAACGGGTCACGGATCTGAATCCTATCCTACATTTCAGCTAAAGCCAACACAGATTGCTCACTCCAACATAAAGGGAATGGAGGCAGAACCAGGTACACCTCACAATGTGAAGTGCAAGGCCCAAGCAAAGAAGCAATGGCATCATTTGTGCTTTGAAACATTTGTATTTTTACTTTTCATATAGACTTGCATGACTGCGTTTTTATGATTCCATTGAAACTCAATTATGAATACATTTCAAGGGATGAAGACCCTGTTGAGCATGTTCTACCATTGTCCTTTAATCTTATCCCTTCATATTAACTATCCCTGTGTTTGATAACACATAAAATAGTGACACATAACATTGTGACACAATGTAATGATTCATTCATTTGCCTCATCCATGGACACTGCTGTTGCAGTATAAACTGTAAACACTTATTCATTTATTTTTATTTTTTTACCTTCAGGGAGACTGTTGTTTCAACATCTACAGTTGCATATATTATCAAATGATTAATTCTTCCGGAGATCACTTTGAAGATATCAGTGGACAGTATTATAAGACACACATATATACATATGCATGATAAATGGTAATACAATATTTTTCAGGAACCCATACATACGTTTGTAAAGCAGTGTAGTGCCTTTTATATTTCAAATTGCTTCAAGGGTATGATTGTTCCAGGACAATATAACCCATTATCTATCATATCCTGGCTAGTCAGGCCGCAGGCTACAGGGAATACATGTTCAAGCATTTGGATGGACCCTTTCAAACTAGGACAGATGTGGGAGCATCGACAGAACTCTGTCTGCAGAGAGAATGGTGTTTAGCCACTGTTCACAGAGAAATGTTAAAGCTTCCATAGAAAGAAAGGGCCAGTAATTGAGCTGTGTATTCTTGTTCGCAAAGCACGTCCTTCATCGAGCCAATCAGTGACTTAAATACGAATGTGGCCTGCCAAGCAGGCCCTGTCTGTACAAGAATACGATGATCCCAGTAATTGAGAGTGGACAGCATTTTCCTCCTCAAGTCGGGCGAGGGCCTGGTTTGGGCAAGGGGTATCCATGAGCGTGTAAATTTACAGGGCTGTGGGGTGTGTCAGAACAAGGAGGGTCACCCCTGGAGTTAAGACCGTTTCTCAGGTGGCTTAAATCAAAGGAATTCAGCCGCGGAGCATGTTTGAAGGACAGCTCTACCTCTGGCCCGTTCGTCAGAGACCCTGGTCTGTCGCGCCTGGCTGGAGGTCGTCACCGTGAGCAGTTGGCGCTTTCCGCCGGCGGTGAGTAGCGTGCGGAGCTTGCTGGCGATTAAAGCGCGGACCAGTGGTTTCTCTCCTGCTTTGACAGCAGGGCTGATCATCAATTATCATACATGAGGAGATTAATCGGGTCGCTCTGACTCCCCTCTCCCCTCCCCACTCACTCACACACACATCCAGCACTGGCCTGTGGCGAGACAGGGCCTGGTTTGGGGCCTAGCCTCCACCTGCTGGAGACCAGTGAGGCCTACCGGCACAGGCCTGGTGCAGCCGTGCCGCGAGACAACATCTGCCTTCCCCGGTGACCGACAAGTCAAGCATACCGCGGTGACAAGGACGTGTTCGGGGGGTTGGGGGGGGGGGGAGGGTTCTATTTCCATGACAACTGATCCATCACATCTACCATCAAAAGAGGGGCTGGATTCAAGCAGGGATGTCTCCAGCAAGGTGGTGCGCATCTGAATCTCCCTGTAACAGCATCCCTATTTGAAGATTAGAACAAAAAAGTAGGCCAGCTGATGCAGGGAGGTTTTTGTTTATTTATTTATTTATTTACTTATTTGTTTTGTGGTGTGAAAAAAAGCAGGCTCGTTGTAAATTCACAGCAGACACTTACGATTCAGCAGGGCCATCTGGGACGGTTAGTAATCTAAGGGCACAGTTGAAACGGTTATGTGTGCATTTTGCGCAGTCATGGGGTTCATCTGATTTCCAGGACCCCGTTCAAAGAAAAAAGTGTTTGTTTGAAAACAATTACGCACAAGTGCTTTCTAAACCCTCTGCTGTAGACCGCTCTGCAGTAGATGAGGGAACAGGGCGCTGTGCTGGACGATGCAGCTCAGATGAAGACATTTCAACTGTCAAGCTCAAAATTAATCAATGAAAAGATAAGCCCTCCTTTTTCCCCATACTTTTTTTTTCTTCTTTTTTCTCTATCCTGCAGCCTTCAAAAACTATCTCTTTTGGGACCTGTAGGCCTAGATGCAATTAGATCTTTAATATGACAGTAAAGATTTACATAAAAAACTGTTCTGACTATGATGTTCTGAGAAAAAATGCTTGACAGATGTTTGACTGGTAAATCCTGCAGGTTTTTTTTTTTTTTTTTTTTTTTGGGGGAGGGGGTGACAGGAAGAGTGTGTGAGTGCAGGCAGCGTTTGCGTGTGTCCACGGCATGCATGTGCACAACCGCACATAAGTGGGAGGCCAGGGGCAGCAGGGCAGAAGAACACTTATTGCCGGGGATTATGGGTTCTGGCGCAGGGAAACGGCCAGGTCTGGAGCTGCGGGAAGGAGGAAGAGAAGACAGCTGACGGACCCCCCTGCTCAGCGACTCTGCCCGCAGGTTGGGCAGATGCTGAGCGGAGGCGGGGGCCCAGTGAACTTGACCGTGGCAAACGTGATGAATGCCGCAGTTTGCCCATGCGGAGGCAACACTGCGGCCACTTTTACATGTCCGGTGTCGAGCCCTCGAAAGCTTCTGTCATTTTCCGTTAGCTCAAACATTTCCTGCCATGGTCCTTCCCGATCCATCCTTTCCCTGTGTCCCAACAGAAAAGCCCCTTTTTTTCTTCCTCATTCAGCGAAGCTGTCTGCCCCAGGAACTCCATCTATCTGTGTTACGGGACCCGCAAGCTCCTTCTCAAGTGATCCATTTGTCTCCGAATACCAATTTATTACAGAATCAGTGCTCACATTGATCAGCGGTTTGCCGTCTGTCACCGCACAATCCTGTGCACACATGCAGGGATATATCTCGATTAACACGGTCAACCCTCTGCACTGATGGGGGGGGGTAGGGAGGGTGTTGGGGGAAGGGGGTGCAGAGATGGGAGAGGTCATTTATTATTGTTTGCTTTGCATTCTCTTAAAAACTAGGCTACTTGATGTTAATATTTCACAAACATGTAAGTTATTTATTTTCATATTCTGTGCGTGCGTGTGTGAGTGCGTGCATGTGTGTGTGTGTGTTTGAACTCAAGAGACAGAGAGCATCTTTTTATGTAAATTGTGTGGAAAAAGTACAAAAGTATGCTACTCTAAAGTATTGTACACTTAACTAATATGTTGTGAATATAAAAAAAAAAAACATGACTAAAAACAATTCAGAATTCATCTTGTTATCTTCATCTACCATAAAGCTTACAAAATACACATTTTCTCTCAAGATAAAGAGTTCGGCCTGATCATCTGCCGGGAGTGTAATGAGGAATGAATAGAGCTAATGCTAATCCCATCCAGCCAGTCCACTTTAAGAGACTTACATTTCCGCTAAAACAGGCTGGCCTCTCAATATTGGAATAACAACATTGGAAAGAGGATGGGGGGATTTGTGCACTAAAACATATTTCCTTCTGACCGTCTGTGTCAAACTCTGCAGCAGACAAAGTCTGGACAATGTCAAAGCCGATCTGTGCTTTGTGTGATCCAACAACAACCAAAAAAAAAAAAAAAAAAGAAAATGAAATAAATAAATAGATACATAAAAGCTTTAAAAAATATAGCCAAGTCACTTGCTTCTCTCAGCATGTGAACTTTTCCTCACACGCCCATGTCAGACTGTCACTGCATTGGTCTGTCCTCGTATGAGGCACTCTCTGTGCTACGGTCTTGGTGTTGAAGCCAGCCCAAGATGACTGCGGCTCGGGCCATTTCAGGGTTTAGCCATTTTAGCCTCCAGTGACCAGAGGCCCGTTTTTACTATCCAGCATCCTGGCGTGAATGAGCACAGATTGGAGTGAGGAAGAATGCCAACCGGTCTGGCCAAGCTACCCCTGGCTGTGTGAGATAGTGTGTGAGATGACTTTTTTCCCTGATAAAATAGCTTGATAGAATCAATTTGTGCTTATCAGAGGGTGAAGTGCTGATTTTAAATAAGAATTGATAGAGATAATGCTACACTCAGGATGGTCTTTTTTTGTTTTTTTGTTGCGTTTTAAAGCCCTGGCGCATGTATAATTCCATCTAATGAAGAGCACAAGGCAATAACAAATGAATAAAAAATTGTGTGGAGGTAATAACACAGGATTTGTCCTTGTCATGGGACATAAATTGAGTCATCAATTCAGGCACTGTGTTTACAGCAACAAAAAAACGAAAAAATAAAGAAAAAAAGGGTGCTGGGATCAGATAATTTTAGAAGTTTGTCAGCGTTCTCTTGCTGCCTTAGTCTCTATGTCTTTTATTCTTTCTCTGTCTGTCTGTCTGTTTGTCTGTCTGTCTGCCTTCTCTCTCCTTTGAATATACCATCACCTTATATACTGCAGTTTGTGAGTGTGTCTGTGAGTGCGTGCGTGTGTGTGTGCGTGCATACAACTCCACATATCTGGTCTGCAAACATCTGACGCACCACAAAATGTCTGATGTCAATTTTCTTTCAATGTGTGTCCCTACGTTTCTAAAAATAAAAATAATAAAATCATATAAATGACGTACTTTCCCTAACTCTTCATACAGATTATCACAGATAATCATGGAACCTAGATGGGCTAAATGGCTTGTTCTCATAATTACTTATTCTTATATAACAAGCATCATGGAAACTGGTGGCAGAGGTGATTGCAAAGCCTTGTGAAATTCAAAGTACTCATTTTTATGTAATTGTGAAAAATCATTCAATTAAATTATTCTACTTGGAGGTGCAACTGAAAAGAGAATATGAAAAAAAAACATACAAAACATTACCAGCTGAGTGTGAAAGAGACAATTGGCCATTCGTCTGTCAACAGCACGTCTGTCATCTGTGTGTGACAGCTTCCAACAGGACAAGAGGCAGTCTTATCAGACACACAGCCCGATGCGTCTGCTGCCACCGCACAGCAAAAGAGCTGCATGCACGAGCTGAGGTTAAGAAAATGACCTTCAACATATGCTCTCCATTTCAAAAAATCCCATTTTAACTGGATATCAAAGGGCAGCAGCAGGTCAACAGAACTGTATGTCTGGGACAACAAAGCACAACCAGTCAGAATCTGTCTATATTCAGCCTTCAGAAGGCCGGTACATACAGACAGCTGCTCTGGTCAATGACCTGATTCTCTGTCAGTCAATGGATATGAGCTTCTAAACCCACCTCCACCCTTGAGAGTGACTCAATCATTGGAGCGTTGTCTCAAAGGTTAGCCTCCTACACTTTTGGCTAAGACAGGGTTTAATTACCCTGCACTTTAACCAACTCAACAAAATCCCTGCAACTGTTAGACGGCAAAACATGTACATAAAATGTAAAAAATAATAATAAAAAAAAAATCTGTAAAGAAAGAAAAAAAAATCAGTATTCCGGCAGAAATTTTCCTCCCTGAGTCCCAGAGCATGTCTTGGATGTTGCTTACGTTTTTTTTTTTTTAGTAGACTTTTTGTTGTTGTTGTTGTTTTCATAGTCTTTCGTTTTATATACAGGAACAACATGATGGTTTACAATGTTAATTGAGATGGGGGTGAGATGTCAGCTTGGCCTGTGGATGCAAGGGCTATGGGTGACGTGATAACAATGCTTGTTCTGTCTGCAGTGCGATAGATGATAGATCGTCTGCGGAATAAGATATGTCTGCTAAAGCTTGTCGGTCTTTCATTCCCACTTTATCTCTCCCCCTTTGTACTTTAAAGACAAACACTGTTTGGCTAAGCCTACTTTTCAGTCACAGAATTGTTGTTAAATTACTTTTTTTTTGTGTGTTATAACTAAAAAGTACACTCTGACACACTTTTATACAGATATTAATATATTTTTGTTCATGAGGCGAAGACAAAAGTAAACCCAGCATAATTTATAGACGCTTAAAAGAAACTTTTTTTTTTTTTTTTTTGAGAAACAAATACTGAATAAAAATCCAGAGCAGTAAAAAGTTGCATAAAAAACAGTCTGTCCACTTGATTAGACTGCATTTTGATTCAGTCTCTGGAGTCTCCACTGTTGAAATGTATTTTATTCTCTCTTTCTCTTTTTGAGCCAGACTGCATCCTCTCAAAAATATTTTACTAAAAAAGGGCCAATACATTTTGCACCATTACACGGGAATGCCATTACACACTTTCCTTTGTAAACTTCAGTTTAAGTGTTTTCATTTATAGGTTAGTGAGAAAGAAAAATAAATATAAAACTGTCAAGGCAATGCAGCTCTAAAGATTAAGGATGAGCCTATTAACATTTGTCCTTAACTTTGGTGCACAATTGTTTGCTCAAATTATCATTATTTATTTATTTATTTATGTATTTTTTGTCATTTTTACTGGCACAATTTGGCAGGTTCAACAATAATGAAAATTAGCTAGCCGAATGTTTTTTGTACAGAAAATGCACAACATTTTTATTCAATTTTAGGTAAAAGATACGACGTGATGTTAATTGATGCCAGCCTAAGTTTGTGATGACAATATACATCAGGCTGCACGATTGTCCGTAATGATCAGATCAGCCGATTTCATTACCCAGATAACATTGATGTGTGTGTGTGTGTGTGTGTGTGTGCGTGCGTGTGTGCGTGCGTGCGTGTGTGTGTGTGCGTGTGTGTGTGCATGTGTAGTAAGTCTATGCCCTTAGATATATATATTTATAAATATACAAAATTGGGAACTGCAGCTTTTAGGGATAGCCACTGTGATATTATATATGGGGCTTATGAATTCTTCAGTCCTTTCTGGTCCTTTCTGTACCCTCCATTGCAAATGTTTCAGTATTCTGTAGAACCTTAATCCGCACATCACTTACAGGGTATAAATCTTTGTTTAAGCTGGTTCCTCTGCCCAGGTATTCCCTGAGGGGGTACACTGATTTCACCCCTGCGTCAGCTTGCTCCAGCGGGCACTTTAGCACCTGTGTCAGCTCCACTTCCCCCGCTCTGAGGCTGAGTCTCTGGGCTTCGGCAGCAGTGCCAGCTCCCCGGGCTCTGCCGCCATACTGAATATTGATGCTTCGCGCTCGACAGAAGGTGAGGCAGCTGGTCCCCTTGTGCACACGTCCGGACAGCCATGCATTAGAGGCGTTTGGCATCGTAAAAAAAAAAAAAAAAAAGATAGAAAGAAAGAAAGAAAAAAAGTGCATCCTCATTCGATTCAATAAACAAGAGATGTTAAGAACGCATTTTAAGCTGTGCCGGGATGACAGTTTTCCTCTGGGGGGTTGAGGGGGGGTTGAAAAAAAAGAGACAGGACACTATGCTTGTATTAGAATGAAGGATTGATACAACCGTGCCACATGAGCAGTAATGGAGAATATCTGTATTGATCGAGAGTACTTAAAAACTATATCTTGCTGCTGTGTGCGTCATATGTCCTAGATTTCAGGGCATTTATTTATTTTTTATTAGAATTATTGGCGATAATGCTCGGAAGGAACCATCGGAGGAATTTAACTTTCTATTCAGTGCAAATCAAACCAAAAGAATCTGAAATTTGGATCATGCAGTTTTTTTTTTTTTTTTTTTTTTACTGATTGAACACTTATTCTTTTTCTTTAAATGGCCCAGTGGGTGGCATCGTTCAAAAAAAGAAAAACAATTTTCTCCACGCACAAAGAGGACGAGCATCTCACAAATTATCTTCACATCTTGACTTGATTGTGGAATCCAGCATGTTTCCAAATAGCAGTAATAACAAGACATAGGGAGAAAATTAGGCCTCTCGTATGCAGTAGCATAGTGTTTTACAGAAAAAAGTGGTATCAGCTCGCCATTGTGACGAAGACTAGCTCAGCCATTTCTCGATGTTGTTTCTGGGGGTCGGGGGGACTTTCGATGTAGTGTTTCGCTCTTTCGGAGTGGCTTTCCTTGGCCTGTGATAGCGGCCTCTCGTAAGCCTTGTCTTTAAACTCTGCATTTTAATCTGATCGATACGGCACCGCACTTGATTAAAGTCAGTGGTCTCAGCAGTTTCGAGTCCCGGGGTGCAATGCTGGACTCCAAGAGCTATTTGAATGGGGCTGGGAAGGGGAAGGTTTCCTTTAAAAGGACATAAAAAAATACATTGCCTATCTCAAATCTTTTTTTTTTAAATAATTTTTATTATATACTTCTTTGGTACATATAGGTCCATCCCCTTGGATCTGATAGATGTGAAAGGTTTGCAGCATGCAGATAAGCCAGCGCACTGACAACACCTGCGGAAGCTACATTATCAGGCTGAAGTGATGGGCGCCTTTTGGGAAAAAAAAATGGAGGATGATGACCTCCATCTAATGACACAACCCAACCCCCCCCCCACCTTAGAGTTGATCTGATCTATAAGATGGAGCAGATAGCTAGTTTAGACACCCCTGACGAAATAACGTGACATCAGCTCCCAAGTCACCCACCCGGCCACAAGAGTGGAGTATTTCCAGTATTGTGTTCATACTTTTTTTTTTATTTTTAGAAATGTAATTGCTTTGAAGGGGAATATATGTACTTTTTCTCTGGAAATAAGGAATCAGTTTTGCTAATGACTGCTTGCCAGCTGGACAGAATCCTCAGCTTAGTGGCTGAATGGGTCTGATAAATAGATGTGACACTGGCAGCAAAGACCACTTTGGCATTCAAGTCATAGCAAAAATGGCTAATGGCATCTGCAATAACCAACAAGTCTCCAACAAACCCTACGCAAAATGTGAGAAGACACTTCTTTTTCAACGCGTGTTGCTGGGATGAGAACTGCATTTCCGTGCTCGGTTTGCAGGTTTTGGATTATCCAGAATGCTTCTGTTTCTGTTACATGAAACTTAATTAGGTCCACAGGACATCAGTATGTGGATGTTGTAAGCCCCGTGATCCATTTAAATGCGATAACTGCTTGACCTATCTTTCCATCATCGTTGTTTAGTTCTTTGGCAACACATAATCTACTATTAACCTTATATGAGAGACATAACCATGTCTGATCATATTTTTTCTCTGTTTTTCTGTCAGATTTATATTTCCTGGATTAGGTGCACTGCTGCTGCAGAGTGATTTCTGAATGCACTATGGAAAAGCATCGCAATGCTTCTTCACAACATGAATGCGGGTAGAAAGAGGAGAGTAATGACAAAATGACAAATGGAGGCCACATGACAGAGGAATGGCATTAAAAACAATGAGATCAGAGCAGCATCCGAGCTGTGCTACTTTGCAAATGAAGGCTTGTCTCCTATTCTTTAAGCTCTTGGTCTTGATTTGCCATTTTCAAATAAAGATATATTACTTCATTCCAGTATTGACCTTATACTGTAACTTCTTGCTTCCAGACAAAATTGACATTTTTATTTATTTATTTATTTTTTTTATATAGACTCGTTGCTAGAGAAGAAATGCCTGTGTTGGACACTTTTCAAAATGTTCAAATGCAAATTGCTGGTTTCCCCATGCCTACTGTGTGTGTGTGTGTGTGTGTGTGTGTGTGTGTGTGTGTGTGTGTGTGTGTGTGTGTGTGTGTGTGTGTGTGTGTGTGTGTGTGTTGGGAGAGGAGGGGGGGTGTTTGAAGTTTACCCCTGCAGAGTTCAGACTGATCCACTGTCTAGAGACATGATCAAACTTGACAGCTATTGATCTCTTCCCAGGTCATAGATGAGACTTAACGAATGTGTTAACGAGCGGAGAATGGTTGTTTTAATTGTAAAGATCTTTGCAAGCCCTTTCCAGTCAGCGAACAGTGGGGAAGAATTTGAACAAGCAGCTTTGCATATAAAAGGCTTACTGGGTCCACTTGTTTCTGCCCCCCTCTCCTGAACTTTGACCTCTGATGAACTTTACTTCCTGTATCTCTGATAAGTGGCAAACTTGAGAGCAAACCCTCCATGACTTATGCATTCAAAACAGTAATGACTGCATTATCACTGATTGGTGTCAACTCATTAAAAAGACGATTCAGCTATAGCAAATGTTCATTTAAAATGCTGGGTTATAAACCAGGTCTTTTTTTTTCAAACATACTGAAAAACACAAGAACAAATTGCACTGATCTATAAAAAAAAACAAGGTTGTTTTGAAGATGGAGAATTTATTAACTTCAAGAGCCATCAATATTAACCTTGCTTGACACTTACATCATTTACTATTATTCTCACGGAGGCCTAGTGGATTTGTAAGGTTTTGAATGAGGTTGTTTATCTGCAATTATGCTTTTGTGTTTGGAGACACACAGGAATGGTGGCATTAAATGGCTCTAAGAGCCTAGAAGTATAATCAAGGTTCCTTTCGACAAGAAATTGCTGTAAGGTACTTGTAACTTCACACTACGTAACGCTAGCAAAATGTCACCCTTCATGCCGGTCTAGTTGATGACATTGGCATTTGCTCTGTTCTGTATGTTTGAAGTAGGCATTCCGCTTATGTTCCTCAGTTGTAAACATTATACAGCAAAGGACTCTGTACTCTACTGTACTCCACTAACAACAAATGTGAAAAAAAGTGTCACCAAAAAACAGCACAAAAACATTATCAAATGCTGCAGGTGTTTATATATATATACATATATTATTGTTTATTATGTTTCTTCTTTCTCTTGTTTTATTACACAATCTGTTTATTCCATTATAAATAACTTAAGTGTATTAAATTTTGTCCACAATCATTAAAGTAATCACTTGGTAATTAATTGACCTAAATTACTAAATAAATAAATATAAATTTTACTAAATTATAGATAAATGGGTAAACATTCATACTTTATGTATAGGAATGCAGGTATTACCAGGTGGAATAGTTCCTCAAAATCGCTAATAACCATTAAATCTCCCAGTCATAAGCAGTCTGCCGGCTTGTGGTTTTGACCTGGAAATTGTCTACATCTGCTCCAAAATGAGAGTAGGTAACAGAGAGGTAACTCCTTAATACACTTGAGGAGGAAAAGTCTTTCCCTGGCACTTTTCACTTTGGTCTTTAAGGAAATGGGGGAGATTTCTGTGATTTGAGTCGACTTGCCCGATCAATACCCTGTCTCTCTGAGATAAGTGTCATGGTATCTGAACCAGACTGAGCTGGGGTTACCCTCCAGGTCACCTTTAAGAACTGAATACCTCCACAAAAACCCGCCGGCTATAACAGATACACAGATGAGTCCATTCAAATCCCATTCATCCCCAGCTGAGATCTGAGGCAGTCAAAAGGCTCTCTTATCTGTTTCTCAGGGAGGCAGAGAGAGGCAGAGGGGAGAGGGAGAGTAACCGAAAATCAGCTAAAGAAGGACAACCGCAAATTATGTAGGTTAATACTTACTCACTGTTTCTTCATTTAGCACTGTATCGAGGCCCGCTGCGACCCCGCAGTAGAGCTCTGAGAGAGCATGGCACCGATCCCTTTATTTATTTAATTTGCTCTTCAAACAAGGCACATCGAATACGAGTGCCAACGATTAACAGCACGGATCGTACTATAACAGGCTCTCGCCGCAAACATGGTGGCACATGCTACAAAAGCTCAGAATGGTGAATTGTACCTTGCGGGTTTTACTTTCCATTTTGTTTTTTGTTTTTTTTTTTCTAAGAAGTATAATGTGAAACAGGGAACGACTGAGCCCAAGTTTCTCATTTCTCGACAGTAATTGCTTGTTGTAGATATGCAATAGTAGTAATAACAATAATAAAACTCAACTCAGATGGTATCACTTAAGTGGAAGTGGAACCCACGAATATATCAATCATGTTATGACATTATTCCTCTTTAACAAATTGTAAAGCACTGGCTGGTGAGTTGATCTCTGTGCCCATTAATTACTGCAGAGAGAGATTCAGCGTGCTGTTCCAGGGTAGAAAGGGAGCGGGAGGGACATCACGGTGCACAGACAAGCAGTTGTGATTTGATGGTTATGAATTAAATGGCGGAGATCCTTCAGCGCGTTCCCATCAGCGATGGCCGGCGTTCAGGACAGATGGGAACTCGGTTCACTGATGGCTCAGTCTCGCGGTAATAGCCAGGGCCGGCTTCGTCTGAAAGGAGCTTTCAAAATCCGATGTGATGTGTTTGGCATCAAAGGCCCGTTCTATTACCATTAATATCAAGGATCTTTCAATAATGTCATGAGCAATCTGAAACCAACAGTTCTGGCACATTAATAAGACATTTTGAACTGAGGTTCCAACGCTGCTGTGGGCTCATAAATTTTGCATTAACAAGTCCGGTTTACAGCCAAAACTCAGTGGCGTGTGCAAAGCAGCTGAAGAGCACTCTTATATGTTACTTCTCCTCTGTGTCCACGTCTCATCTGAGCTAACAGGGAGAAACCTTGCTGACTAATATAACATTTAAGTGTTCCATATGCCAGCATATTTACATCTATGGCATTTATTGTTATTATTATTATTATATCTGTAAATACATATTTGGACACTCACACCCATACGCTTATTTACACAACAACTCAAACATGATTTTACTGCATGGGTAAACAAAATACAGACGGTCTCCGACTTACGATGGGGTTACGTTCCGATAAACCCGTAGTAAATGGAGAATATTGTAAGCCGAAAATGCATTTAATACACCTAACCAACCTAACCTACCACACATCATATCCTTGCCTCGCCTACCTTAAACCTGCTTAGAACACTTACCATAGCCTACAGCAAGGCAAGACCATTAACACAAAGCCTGTTTTATAATAAAGTGTCAAATATCTCAACATCTCATGTAATCTATTGCATACTGTACTGATAAGTGACACTATCTCACCATCATGAAGTTTGAAAATCATAAGCTGGACCATTGTAATGCAGGGACCATCTGTATAGCTGATAAATAAACAATCAAATAAATAAATAAGACAACTTCCAATCACCAAAAAGTTACAGAGCTAACATGGCGATTAATATAGCATTCTAAACTACTGTTGAGCTTACTTTAGTTGAAAGCCAGACATATATGAGAAATGACCTCATGTCTCATGTATAAATACCAGGGTACCTGCAAGAAAAGGGAACTCTCAAGGATACCCATATAAAATACAGGAGGCACACCACGGCTGTGAGCGGAGGCTTTGTGGGTGGATGGAGTGAAATTCACTGCGAAATTGAATGGGGGCACACAGTTTACCTCTGCAAGTTTGGAACTTTGATTCAGCATATTTTAACAGATATGTATGTATGTATGTATGTATGTATGTATGTATGTATGTATTTATGTATTTATTTATTTATTTTTGCCAGCTTTCTTCCCTGAATTCCAGTCTTAAAAGAATTTGATAATGAGCTATGCAATTATCCGGATGTCAAAGATTCACAAATGAGCCCAGTGGGTCTTGGATTTTAATGACTGTGTTCAACACAAACGTTGCCATGCTGCTGGAGACGCTTTTCTGGGCGTCTCTCGGTGTGGCTGCGCACACAACATGTTTTATTTGTAAATAAATTTGCAGGCACGCTTAAACGTGATTACCAAGCTCATGAGCCATGGCAGTCCGATGGGATCAACGTGGGGTCAGCCGTAAATCTCCCACAATGCCCACACACAGTGTCACAAACAAGGCCATGAGGCAGGGTATGTATTTTACCTCAGAGCAGATATCGTATTATAATTGTGCATCTGGTCATACTGACAGCCAGATATAGACATTGTGCCCTCAGTTGGGTTTGGAACAAAGACTATTATTTATTCATTTATTTATTTATTTTGTTTTTTAACCAGACCCTCCACGGTTACAAAAGGTTTGGCAAACAAAGTGAGGTCCACTTTTTCATGTTGCTAACAAGGCTGTTTTTTTTTTTCTTTTTTTTTCTCAGTGAAATGCAAATGTTTAAAATAAGCCTGGAGCTTATAAACTGAACAGATTCACTCAGAGGAATCCCTCAGTCGCAGCACTTCTGCATTTAGAACTCAAAAGGAAACCAGAGGCTGTTCAGACTGAACATTCAGCTGCTTATACCGTGATTATCCAGCATACATTTAACATGGATATCTGCTTTGAGCTTGGGTGTATCATACATGCCCTATAAACATATATATTTGTCAAATTAATGCTGGAGTTGGGGAAAGGGTGCATGGTCAGTTGAGAGATATTAATGATGCAATGGCATATTGACAAATTAATACATTATAGTAATGTCCATTTAGGGTTCCTTCAAAATGTTTGTATGGTTTTATTTCCTCTTGGCACTACAATTCAACATTTTGAGGGTCTGTTTGTTTGTATGCTACAGTAGCATCGCGTGTTACACAAAATGTAGTGTCTGGGCCAATCGGAGACAGTGGGAGAACGTCTGTCCGCCATTACCCAGGATGAAAAGAAGTTCCATGGGACGGAGAGTGTAAGAAAGTGCAGTGCATGCCGGCTCATTGTTGTAAGTTACGGTTAAAAGAGCAGCAGTTCCCTGCTGATGCTGGATTATTAAACGCACGCTTTTCATTTCTGTTGCTGTTCTGGAGTGTTTGACCTCCACGGTGAGGGTTTCAATGACCTTTGGTCTTCCTCAGCCAGGCCCTCCGCTGACTAATTATATTGAAGGATGCCATCTTCCACAATCAAAACTCACCACTCCCAGCTCCCAGCAAACCCCATCTCGCCCCCCCTTGTCCCCCAACCACACATATTGCACAATGAAAACGCACACATTAAAAAAGCACAGACGATTTTAGAGAAAGGGTTTTGATTAGTGTGGGAGAGGGGGCTGGATACCTTCAGAGGATATTGAATAACTGATCCAGGTTTGCTTTCCCTCCCACAGCTTTCCATGTGCATATGAAATGAATTAAGATAAGCGTACCACACCGCTGCACAGCCATTTCATTGGCAATAACACACATCGTTGTATCAGATGTGAAAAATGTGCAATTCTTATCACCAGGCATACTTTTAAATGAGATATTTAATCATGGCTCAATACAATATTTGCAGCCACCCCAGGGTAAAATACATGCCTTAAAAAGTCATACAGTATTCAGGATCTTTTATATAGAACAATTTACTTTTACGATTACAGAGTTCTTACAATAAAATCAGAACCATTTTCTAATCGCTGATTGCCAAAATGACCAATAAATGCCACCATGCCAAATGTAATGAACCATGCCTGTTTTATGCATTATTTACAGATTATCTCCATTGGGAAATATAATATAAAAAGAGAGGAAGTTATTGTAATATTGCAAAGCAAATCTAAAATGTAGAGCACAACAAGTATACACTTACTGTTCCAAAAGCAATACATACAGTACATTATGAATTAATGAAAGAAAGAAATAAAGAAAGAAAGAAAGAAAGAAAGAAAGAAAGAAAGAAAGAAAGAAAGAAAGAAAGAATGAATGAATGAATGAATGAATGAATGAATGAATGAATGAATGAATGAATGAATGAATGTGTATATGGTCCAGGAATTCAATCATTCCTGCACTACCATTTGTGGAATAAATATATGCAGAATTGCCCTGAGAGGAAAGACAGCAAAAATCTGCTAAACAAGGGTATGTTCAGACTTATCACTACAGCTATTATCATTAACTACTGATATTAACACGCCTTTGAATTTTGAAACCTGTCTCAGTTCCCCGTCTGCTGAGAACTTCACAGTGAAACAGCACTAATTAACTCTATTGAGAGTTTTAGGAAGTTGTTAGATTTGGTTTCAAGTGACAAGTATCCCATTCAGGAAACAATTCTTTGAGAGAGAGACAGATAGGCAAAGAAAGTACCGTTCTGAAGGGGATGCACATATGTACACAACATATTGTAAATAAGCCCCATGGCCATTAAAACTATTTGAATTAAATAACAGATGCTCCAGAAACTGAGATCGAGATTGATTTATTTTGAATACAACTGTGTATTCATAATAATACAAAAATACAAGAAAATGGCTCAGGCTGAAAAACATGAAAATCAAATAATTTATTTATTTAAATATTCACTGTATCTATTTATGTGCAATGAAGTCACTAAAATATATTTGTGGCTTTGGGGTAGTCGCCATAGTTTTTACTGTTTGGAAGTTCAAGGGACACCTTCTTTGACTGAAAATGACATCATTAAGATGATGATATGATAATGATAATAAAAGATTAAATGAGTAATGATCCTCTTTAATGATTAGAAAGACAATTGAAAACATTCTTTTCAGAGAGGTGTTGACTGTGGTTAGAATGAACCTGAGGAATTACACTGACATGGGTTGAAAGGTGAGTCTTTCAAAAGCACTCTCAGCAATGATGTGCAGATCAACCCAGACTACTGACAGATGGTCAAATTCAGACACAAATGACACATACAGGGCTAAAGAAGTAAATGGCAGGAAAGATGGAAAACACCAGTTGACTGCAAAGCTACGAATGCCCTTACCAAATGAGGTCAAAACAAGCTCAGAATCAATAAACATCCCACACACCAAATGGACTAGATGTTTTTTTTTTTTTTTTTTTTGGTACTTGATTTCCTCAATATTTGATCAACTTTGAGAGGGTATGATGCAGGAATCAATCCACGAATTCTGCCGAAAACATTTTAATCTAGGTTAAAAAACATGTGGGATGTATTCTCCTCGCACTGTTTTTGGAAAAAAAAAAACAAAAACAAAAACAGCAAAACAAAAACACACACACTGAGGAGAAAAATGAGGCAGGAAAAAGCACTCAGGGAAAGTGTAGCCTAAAACTCTTACTCTGAGGCCCTGTCTCCTGACTTGACATGGTAATCTTATTATACTTACAGCCTATAAAAAGGATTGATCTATTTTTTGATAGCAGATTTAGATCTTAGAAATGCAAGGCATAAGCTGGTCATTGAAGGCCATATGCTATAGATTAAGCTATCCTTTTAACTCTCTTAATGAGCATTGCCCTGGTACCCCCTGCATCTACCCAAAGGCCTTTGCTCCTCACGCGCATCGGACATTTCAGTGTCTGTTTTGCTGAGAACGGTTTTACAGATGCGCTGACTGGGCAAGAGTATAACCCTTCATTTTGTCTGTCACAAACTGAATATAAAATTATTCTAAAAATATATATATATATATATATTTTTTTTTGTAAATGTATTAATATTAAATGTTATTTGGAATCGAATATGATTAATTATGTTTAATTAAATATGATAAATTTAAGTTGGCTACCTCTGAAAACACTCATTATTTTATTCTTCTTTCTCTTCAAAGAATTTGACATTTTTAATTACAGCAATGGACATTCAACTCTGGACAGCAATATCAATAATTCCAACCCCATCATGTGTGGGGCTTAGAAGTTCAACGAAGAGGCCAATCAACAAATTGCCAGTCTCTCGTTAAGACAGATTGTCTATAATTACCCTTTAAAAATCCTTAATCTTCTTGGTACTGTAAAAGCACCAAAACAAACAGACTCACACAATTAGGAGGTATGTAATTAAGTCAAATTAGCTTGAAAATGTCTTTTCTTTTTTCTTTAGTTTTTGTCTGGAGGGTAGGCAAACTGAATTCAGCAATCATGACACTCAGAGAAAGACTAAGAGGCAAATTAATTTTAAAAAAATCCTTCAAAGGCCTTTTGCAACTGTGAATATTTATCATTGGTTTTCCATATGCATTTTCTAAGACCGCCCAAAACTAAATACGCAGGCATCACACTGAATGATGACCACGGCCTTACATGTGCTATTTGATTTATGATTTAGTACACATTTCATTCATACTTTCTACATAATCATTACTATAAAACAGTCACTGATATAACCCTACTGTCTCTGATCCAGGGCTGCAGCTACTTAATTACTTTGGTGTTCAGGTTACATAGTTTAGAAGTTACTCGCCTCATCTTAAAAATCATAGCTGTTGAGGGGGTCCATCTCTTTCTTCTTTGTTATTTTTCTACCCGATGCATATATCAAAACTATAAATACCTCCACTGTGGCACAAACAGTAAACGCATCCACAACAACATCGTTGCACACATCTTTCCCATCACACCGCCACTGGGATGCAAATGTCCCAACAGCGATGAGGCTTATTGGGGGAATGAACAAATGCGTGACCTAAACAGGGGTTGAAAATTCATCATTGCTGAAAAAAAAATACCTCCCTCTCTAAGCATTGTTTCATTATTCGGCGGTCAGAATCACTTTGCCATTTCAAGTGTTTGGCAGTACAAATCAAATAACTCGGGAGGACGCAAGGTATTAGGAAAACCCAACTGGGAGGAGAACAAAAAAAAAAAAAGAAACACACTTCCTCCCTGTTTCTATGGTGACAGTTCAAGAATATATTTTAAAGTTAAATACAAAGAATTGTTTTATTTCCCACAGGCAAGAAGAGGCCGTGTGTATTATGTATGTTAATATGCACGCACAAATTCAAAAACCAGAATTGGAAAGATTAATATTTTTTCCATCCTCCTGTGGAGGTGAAGTTCTGTCTGAGGTGGAGGTGGAGTTCTGTGTGCGGTGGAGGTGGAGTTCTGTGTGCGGTGGAGGTGGAGTTCTGTGTGTGGAGGTGGAGGTGGAGTTCTGTGTGCGGTGGAGGTGGAGTTCTGTCTGAGGTGGAGGTGGAGTTCTGTCTGAGGTGGAGGTGGAGTTCTGTGTGCGGTGGAGGTGGAGTTCTGTCTGAGGTGGAGGTGGAGTTCTGTCTGAGGTGGAGGTGGAGTTCTGTGTGCGGTGGAGGTGGAGTTCTGTGTGCGGTGGAGGTGGAGTTCTGTATGCGGTGGAGGTGGAGTTCTGTGTGCGGTGGAGGTGGAGTTCTGGATGGCAGAGTAGAGCCGGTAGTGGGGAATGGTAATTAGGGTTCACGGTCATTTAAATTTTTATCGGTCAGCTTTTCAAAGGAGCGGCCACAAACCTTGTGTACATCATCACCGAACGCATTTGAGGCGAAGACGAGCAAATGAGACCGCTGACAGCCTGATAGAGTAGGCCTGGGAAAGGGGTAGCAAAAAAAAGGTCATAAAATGGATTGCCTCCTCCCTCATAAATAATAGAATCATAAATGTCACATGAACTTTATTTCAAGAGCGGCTGGTCTAATAAAGACGCTTTCTTTATACTAAAAAAATAAATAAATACATGAAAAAAAATAAGACAAGCCCAGAATTTTTCTGTCAGTGGAGGGGCTGATATCCTCTGCCTTTTCTGCAGGTTTTACCGTAGTGTTAGCTGACATCACTGACCCCTCCACACCACCTTTCAAAGACGGCCAAAGAGACAGCCTCAAAGCTCATGTTTGTTTTTATTTTTTTATTTTTTATTTGTATTATTCTCTCACTCTCACTCTCTCCTCTCTCTCTCTCTCTCTCTCTCTCTCTCTCTCTCTCTCTCTCTCTCTCCCACTCTTTTCAAATTGAGACGACAAGATAAGCGACTGCCAGGGACACAGCTGCCTGCTGCTCATTGATAAAACCATGTCTAATCCGTCTTGGGTACCCTCTGCTTCTGATGCGGCTCGTCCCAGAGACTGTCAACACAGAAAGACTCTATCTCTCCCTGCTTTGACTCCGCTACTGCGTCAGGTCTTTTATCGGCCAACTTTCTGGGAGTGAGCCCAGCGACGCGGTGCACCGGCGCCGCCCCGGACGGGTATGACATGGAGCCCCAAACCGAGCGTCTGCCATCCCATTCCTCCCCTGTAAGCGGTGTTCTGCCTTAGCTTCTACACATCCCCAAGTATGACGCAAGCCAACCTGAACACAGCTCGCGCCCTGCAAACTTTTCACATTATTTTTTTTTTCCTCCTGATACCATTTTTAAACTCCAACCTTCCACTTCAGTCATACTCTCATGAAATTTAGAGATGTCACAATTCTTACTCGTTTTTCAGAAGAGGCCCTTCACTGAGTTAAACTCAGCTGTGCTGCTGCAGCTACCAATATAGAGATGTGAGAGAACACTGTGGATCCATTTTTATACTTTCAACTGCCACAAGTTCTATTACACAACCGAACCTGTTGAATTCCAAACATAAATATCCTAAAAAATTAACAGGAAAAAAAGGGAATAACAAAGAACAATATAGAGCATGATACATAAATAAGAAATTTAAAGACGTACCAAAACAGAACATTCCACATATTGCATGTGTCATTTACTGAATAACCTGCTGCAGCTTTGGTTGCTACAGTGTCTATTTACAGAAGTGTTGTTTTTTGTGTTTGTCATTTTCAGCACATTGTTCAATATATTCCGTCCTCAGAGCTTTTCCTTATGTTCTTTTTTTTTTTTTTTTTTCGTTTTCTGCTGCATGCAATGTTGCCTTGATCAAATGTGACATAACACAATGTGTATTCGGCCGCAGTATCAACAGAGCCAGTGGGCTGGACAGAGACGACGCAGCCGAATTATAACATGTGATCTTATTCCACTAAGTCTGTGAGACCACATCAACATGACGTTAAACTCATCTCATGAATGTACATTTTACAAAACAACCATTTATTTGTCGGTCATGTACAGGCCTGATTTTCCATGCAACTGGCAAGATTTAAACAAGCTGATTAACATACACTAGAACACAGAACTAATCTCAAAATTACAAAGCCACTTTAAACATCTAATTTAGAGTTTTATATTATACGATTTGCAACACACAAAATACAACTGTGATTGTGTCAAGGTCCAAAAGTGTGCCAGCGTTGTATCATTATGGATTCAAATATTCCATAACCCTCAAGTTCCAAGTCATACAAGAGCAAACAACATGAACACATGGTAGTGTTCTTAAATGACCTTTAAAGAAACAGCATAGCGTACAAACTGTTCCAGCAGTACTGCAGTCACTTATCTGTGCTAATTGTACATTGGGAATTGCATACTGGGTAAAACATCTCATTGGTAGACCCCTGGTCTTTGTGTTGGTGTACATGAGCCCGGCCCAGAGTTTGCTTAGCCTACAGCTCACGCAAAATGTTAGCTGGATGTGGGCCAACAGTGCTATGGTTGAAAAATGAGAAATAAAATCTATCATTTTATAACATAAAATAGTAAAATCAAGGAATACACATTTTTCAGTGGGGATCTGTGATTTTGGTTGAGTGGGGACCCTTTCTATTGATTACTGGTCACATGTATCAATGTTACGGAACAATCAAATCAGACATGTACAACCACCAGGTCAATTAACACCTGGAGATTCTGTACTACTGCAACTACTAGATCAGCAAGGAGCTGATTTAAAAACCTGTGGCTAATTCTCCATTCATATAACCTTCCTATTGATAGCTGACTGTAATGATATTTTATGTATTTATTGATTTATTTTATTTTATTTTTTGCAATGACAGTATCTATGAAATAGCTCTTTTATGACTGTTGAGAAGCCTATGGCTACTTTGATAAGGTGTTTATTAAAATGTATGGCTGTTACTTATGCAGCAAGCATTTGAAGACCATGAGCTTTGCTGAGGAAGACATCCTGGGCTGCTGACTGCTGCTTGTTTACATGGTGCTTCCTCATAAAAAAACAGACCACCAGGGACCGTCTCCATAAAGCTTCACAGAATGGAGGTGCTGATCTAGGATCAGATTTCCATTGGCACTAACTTAATCTAATTGTTTGTAATAACCATTATCTAAATGGCACTAAGAAGCATCAAAAATATTTATCTTAATATCAATGCTCCCATGAAATGCCTTGAAAGTACTATGTTGTTTGTAGCACTCAATTATTATTATTATTATTATTATTATTATTATTATTATTATTATTATTATTATTATTATTATTATTATTATTGGATTAATTGTATTTGCAATAAGTACAGACATGCCAGCTCATTCCAGCAGCAGTACTGAAGGAGATGGAGGAGACTGTTCTCCCTTACTCAGGGCCTGTGTTGAGAGGATATCTGCAGTCAGAAGCATAATGTGTGTCCTAGGATGATCTTCCCAGGACACACATTATGGTAGGGCATTTAAGGCAAACCCATTCAAAATTCTCAAATTATGATATGTTCTCATGAATGTATGAATATACTTATTTTTCTTGTTTTTATTTTTGCATTCTTTTCCTCACCCACAGTGAACTTTTCAGTTGGCTTAAAACCCACCCTGACAGACTCAGTAGCAAGCTTGCACACATCTGACCGGATTCATGCAGCGGTTAGCCTTCATTACTGCTCACACTGCAGATGTGACATTAGTCACAGATTGTGTGTTCTGCAGGAGGAAGATGGAGTCAACATATGCTCATTTTTTGAACCTGCAGTCACCTGAATGGCCAGGAGGGGTCACCAGTGAACAATGAGACTGGTGGCAAATTAACTCATTAATTGGGGTGAGGCAATCGCTGCCTCCAAAGGAGTAGCACAGCTGCACTATAAGAAATGTCAGTTACTCTGTGCAACACAAAGACCAACACAATGTATGTATGTGTGTATATTGCAATACGCTATTTGTTAACCATATTGATGTGTGGTGTGCTGTATGTTTTTTTTTTTTTATATTGTGAATTTGTTTTTATTGAGCCAATATGCCCAATATAATTTTCCCTCTCCATGTGGTCAAATGGACAGTAAGGCCTTTTAAAACTGGAAAAGAATTCATCTCATGTTGCACATTTCCAAGCCAATTCTGTCACCCAAAGACATGCCTGCCCTCCCCTGAGGAAACTCACCAATATAACAAGAGCAAACAGAACTGTTAGCCACAACAGAATGGGCAGATCTCAGCAGATACTGTGGCAACAGGTCCAGAATAAAATAAGCTTTGGAAGCTAGAAAGGCCCATAAGGAATTCCATAGAAACCAAAGCTACTGTAATGGCAGCATCACGCTACAGCCAATATCAGGCCTGGATGTGCTTCCCCTTGTCAGGATTGGAGAGGGGATTGCCTACACTCAGCCAATGACGTAGCTTAATGAACTGTGAAGGTAGTGTTTTTTACAAAGAGGGTTAGTCAGTCCATTCACTGAAAGACGTGGAGAACTGATACTGTACAGATATACTTGATGGGTACACTTGCGTGTATGCAGTATTCCCTGTACGGTTCATTAAGCTATAACAATTAGAAAGAAACCAATGAATTCTCCCCACTAGAAGTATCAGCAGACTAATTAAATTAAAGTGCCATATCAGTGTGAAAAGCTGCCGAAAAATAAAATTAAATGAAGGACATTATAAATCACTTCTTTGAAAAAAAAATAATAAAATAAAATGGAGAAGCCCATTGTGTTCAGGAAATAAATTTCATGCATATAAATTATTGCTATGTGGAAATTGGAGGACAGAAATTAATTTTCTTCATGACCAAAGCTAAGGACACCTTTAAATTTGTTGAACACAATTTCACAGTAAAGGCTTTGTCTTAAAACCCATCATGTGTCGTCAGAACTGTATAAACAGGCACACAAAATGCAGCTCATTCATGCTATCAAAAAGCAGCCTTCTGTACATTACTCTCACAAGCCTAGGTCTGGAATCAATACAGCTGAGAGTGATTAAGTACAGATTACTGATTTAGATTATATTCATATTAACTTCATTATTTAAGGCCTCTTCCTGAACACTTTGTTTTCCTCTCTGACAAAAAAATAAACCGCCCTTCACTCAAAAGTGAAATCTAATCTGGAAACAGCTGCTTTCTAACATCCAGGGTCATAGCACCGGTGGGAAAAGGGTACTAGGTATACAGGGCCTAAGGGTTGGAAGGGGCCCACAGAACAGAGTGGACCCAGGGCCCAGAATTTCTAGCTACGCCCCTGATAACATCTAAGCACTTATTTTAAGTGTGTATTTTTTCAGCAAAGGGGTGTAGACTTACCAAGCAGCTGTCACAAAACCACAACAAGCACCATGACACACTTACTCACACACACACACTCCAGCAAACATAAACAAACACACACCTTGCTTCCATCGATTATCTCATTTTTGCTCGAATGACTAAAATAGTATCCGGGAATTCAGGGAAATCAAAGGGAAAGCAGCATCCAAAAAAGCCCAGAGGTCGATAGCCCTGTGCAGTTGATAGGTTGATACAGATTGGGACAGGCTTCCTTCGCCCACACAGAACCCGTTCCCACGATGCAGCGTGACCTGACACAACACAACGCGGTGTGGGGGGTACTCACTGGACTCGGGGTCTGAGTTTCCGTCTCCCTCAGTGCGGCTGTTGGGCGAGGTTTCGTAGTACTCCTCCTGGGCGAACCCCAGGGGCAGGGGCTGGGTGGTGCTGGCGCTGCTGCTGGGCTCCTGGTCCCCCAGTCCGCTGTCGCTGCAGCTCTCCTGAGAGCCGTCCGGGAGGTGGAAGGTCACACGACGCTGAGTCTGTCACCAAAACAACGACACGCCACGTCAGCGCGCACAGAAACCAGCCCCACTCCTCCAAATTATACACTCCAAAATACAACATTACTGAACACGAATGAACCAAAGTGAACTGAATTGAACTGAGCCATAACTCTTGTACTCTTCCTTTGCAATGTATTACAGTCATTCACAGGAAATTCTAATCCAGATTGACTCACAATGTGAATTCTTCAAAAACTCCCTTTGATTGGTTTCAATACAATCTTATATGAAATTGATTACATATTGTATTTTTATTGTCCTCATGTTCCAGTGAAATAGAATTGCGAAGGACTCCATCAGTTTTGAATTATACGCGTTGAGAAAGGCAAACATAAAAGTTAAACCCTGTAGTTTTAATGGCTGTAGGAACTCGACTTTAAAGAATCGCTTTTGACAATACAATCACTAAGCGGGCTGTGAATGGAGGTTGGTGCTGAAGTTCAATGACATTGAATGTTCTGAAGCATGGAATGGAGGAGCAGAAAGTAAAGTAGAGAAAACGATTCACATAATTCACATGGGAATTCAAAGGAACAAAGCTCACTTGTGCTTTTTAGACAGGGACACATACACACACACACACACACACACACACACACACACACGCATAAGGGTAATGATTTGGGTCAGGTCAATGTGGATGTTATGTTAATAAAGGAGTTTTCAAAGGGTTTCTAGTGCATATACTTACAGATTTGCTGTGCAAAAATAGTTAAAAAAAATGGTACTAAAAACGTTATTGGTAAACATTAGTAGCTTAAATCTCATGAAAAGCGGGACTTTAATAGTTTCTGATGAGGCTCACAAGATTTTATTTTAATTTTAATATCTTTTGACCATGAGTTAAATTTGAAAAGTGACAGTATTTTACTGTATGACCTCCTACTTCACTATTTTACATCAAAATGAGATCAGTGCCGAAATAAGAAGCTCCGAATAGTGACATGAGTGAACAGAACAAAATGTTAGCAGTCTTGTTCCTGTCTTTCATTTCAAGGAGAAACAGGCATACTTCCCAGGAAGCTGACAGAAATGTGCGTGCGCGTTTGTGAGTGTGACAATCGACGACCGCCGTTATGTAAACGAGTTTACATCCTGATCATCACCGAGAAACAGCATGAGAGGACGTAGCATGTGAGGACGTGGATCACTTCGGACACTCCTCAGGACATTTCATGAGACTTTTCTCTGGATGTGTTTTGGACGTTTCTTTGGACATTTATCAGGACACTCTCATTAATTTCAGTGTAGTTACAACTGAAAGCCACTTTGTTTTAGTTTATTGTTTCTGCCTGCAACTTTCCTGTTCATAATCTACTGTAACTTTTGCATGAATGAACACTGTGAACTGTGCAAGGAGAGTATGTCAACTCCTCTTGTATATATGTTATGTGTTACTTATATGTGCTTTACTTTTAACTTCTTATTGCTGGGATTATTTGCTATAAATAAAACGTTGTTTGTCTTTTGCCTTTCAGACTGATCAGCTGGGTGTGTTTTTAGTCACATTTGATTGAGATCGCATGATTGTGGAGGCTTAATGTTGCAGCCAACGTAGTCCTGTTTGCTATTGAAACATTGGTTGACATTCGGGTCATAATAGTGTGTGTGTGTGTGTGTGTGTGTGTGTGTCCAACAGACATGACACATGACAAAGCTTTCACAGCAGTTAAAGTTATACACAGCCATATGTTATTTCAGTGTTTTTCCCTAAAATACAATTCAGTATTAGCCAGGTTATTATAGTCTTAACATAATATTATATGTTTTAATTTCGGGGCAGGGAATGTATATGGTGACATTTAAGCCTCAGCGTGGGGGGTGAGGGGGTGGCTATTTGGTGTATTTCTGAGGTTATTTTAACAGATATAGAATGAAAGATGTGGTTCTTTTTTTGTGGTAAGAAAACTAAAGACGCCATGACTAAGCTCAATGACTAGTTGGGGTTGTAACATTTGGGCTAATTTTGTATCGTGGCAATCTAAGGTTAGACAATGCAGTTCAGAGACCATGACTTACGAGAGCTAAAATTCCTAGTTTTACATCAGTTTTGTTCACCAGAATTCTGATCAGATATAATTGTTGAAATCAATTATAATTTATGATCCCCCCCATAACTCTCCAGGAATTATGCTCATGGGTATCATCGTTTTTAGTATTTTTCAGTTTTTTCCCTTTTTTAAAGATGAATGTGCCACTTTTGAAGTTATACATATAAGAAAATTAAAGGGTTTGTGCATGCTATAAAGCATTCATATGTGTGTGTCTTGGAGATTTGGATGCATTTAATATATTCATGTGTTTTTGTTGTGTGGGTGGTCTGACTAGTCATGCTCACTAGGATTAGGTAAGCTCACAATTTACTACCTCTTATTCAGAGTAAAACGCTCATTAACAGATGTACAACTGACAGAATGCTTGCTCACGGAAACTGACAGTTTTTATGTTGCTTCATCTAAAATAATTAAGCACTAAATTACCACATGCTCAGTATAAAAACTCGCAGGGATTGAGAGAGATTTGTGCAAACCCTTTCTGTGTGCCACTGAGGTATGGTGTAAAAGTACTCATTGTTCTTCAAAATTATGTAGTGAAGGAGGAGGAAAAGAAAAAAAAATAACTTGGCACAAATAACAGCTAAACACGGCCAGATGAGGAAAAAAAGATCTGCTAACAGCTTACCATTTTATTAAAGAATGGTAGACTGTAGACTGACTGGGCTAAATCCCTATAACTACTAATCAGTGTGCCTCATTAAAAATGGCACGTGATGCCACATGATAGATAGTGAAATAATAACACACTATTTGGTAGATGCAAGACTCTTTAGCAGTCACTGTCTGAGGCTGATGCAGAAACACACAGTAGGCCCAATGCTCAATGGAAAGTCTGGTTTAACATCCACTGTTTATTCTACAAGTCTCCAGCTGACAATCTTATGAAACATCTTATAATCATATGAAAACTAATAAAACTGCTTTTATTTGAAGTACAAAGTCATACAATAAAAATAAATTGTCATATAGCACAGCTCTGATGTCAAATGTAGTTTCCACTTCATTCCCATTTGACTGAGTGAGATCCATACACAGTGGGAATGGCCTATTTTGTGACCATTGAAAGTAGCTGGCAAACTTTCCCACAATGCACTCCCAGTTTCGTCTTCAGCTGTTTCTCTAAGTGGAAGCTATTAGGTCTCCATTTCACCCTCTTTCATTGAGTATTCTAATGCAAGTGCAGGAGAATGGTTTGATATATTCAATATTTATCAACAACCCATATGCAATTTTGGTGAGGAGTCAGATTTTTTTTTTTCCTCTTAAGTGCTCTTCAGTTTTTAAACATTGAAATAGAAATTTCTTTGCATCAATATTCACAGATTTTAAACAATTTAATGTGGTCATTCACATGGAAGCACCCACAGGAAGCTCCGTCACCTTAACCCACCTCATTTCCTGGTTGAGTGCACCAGAGCATCTCCAGGGCACAGGGGCACTCATGTGTCTCCACACAGTTGAGTGGCTCTTATTGTAGAATAAAACTTTCTTCCAAATTAAAAATCTGACTTTTTTTTTTTTGCTTATCCCTTGATCGATGAGAGATACTCCCTGGTATCTTACTCCTAGTAACGGGTTCACAAACGCTTGTAGCTGCAAAGGCAGTTGCAGTTTGTGGACAAAAGAAATCTCAAGTACACAAGATGGACTGGATCACCTCCAATAAACAAAAAAAAAAAAAAAACTTTTGACTCCTTTCAGTCTCTTTCTTTCTTTTTCAAGTGCTGCAAATGACTGCTCTCACTCTCTCCTGCACCTGATGATTTCAGTAAAACACTGAGCTGAAGGCACCAATAAAACTTCAGTCCCAAACACAGATACACAGATACCGTAGAGCTGTGGACGCTGCATCGATCAAAGAGCGGAAAAATGAGAAGTTAACAGCTTAAGTATGTGTGTCCCAAAACCTTGAGCTATTATATTTATTATATCTGTTTAAAAATATATGTATATTACTACTACTTGTACTACTACTACTACTACTACTACTAATAATAATAATAATAATAATAATAATAATAATTATTATTATTATAATTATTATAATGACGATAATAATAAGGATTATTCTATCAGTAGATTTTATGTGGATTATGAACTGAATATAGTTAGTATAGACAAGTTATTAAAGGGATCATTTTTATCATTGATATTGATACTGAAGAGCCAATAAAAAAGCTCAGTTCTGCTGGTGTGGTGGAAACAGCTTAACATGAGAGAGAGCTGGATCACAGGGATCAGAATGGAGGAGCCTGGAAGACTGGAAGGTTTGATCACTGCGTTAGAGAACGGGCCTGTTGAACAATGTGAGAAGTTCTGTGGATCATGCTCTTAGGATGACAAACAAAGTAAAGCAAAGAGCCATATCAGTTTAAGATGAAATGAGATTTATTTCAGATGAGTTTCAGATGAGGCCATAAAGAATTAGGAAGTAGATGGCAGAACTTGAGCTGATGGCTGTTTTTTGTTTCATGTTCACAAGATCAAAGATGCAAACACATTAAACTTCTCCATATGGTCCATTCCAACAGCACAACAAGGTGTTGCTTATTAATGCATTTTTAATCCATGTTTATAACCCCTCCCCCACGTGCATTAAATCTCTGCCAAGTCCATGCATTTATTATTATATTTATTTACACTCAGATATATTTATTTCTTTTTTAAGTGTGTCGAAGCTGGGAGGGTTTTTTTTTTTTTAATCGTCATGTTGATGCAGCGTGGGGGGCTGGGGGGTTAATTTTAACAGCCTGCAGAACTGTCTGAATTGACTGTGCAAAGGCACTGTGGTCATAATGAAGAAGCTGTCAAAAGGTGTACAGGCACACGATAAATCACACGGGCCAGGCCACGCAAGCTAGAGAATTACTTTTACAGGTTTGCAGGTAGTTCATAACAAAGCTTCATTTTGCAGTTACCTCAAATTGATTTTCATTAGGTTTTCAGTGAAGGTCGTGTTTTTGAGTGGGGGGTGGGTGGCAGGTTCCTATTTGCTGAAAGGACCATTTTATGATGTAGAAGAAACAAGCATGAACAAGCAGCTCAGTAAACTGCCCACTGAAAGGGAGACTGGGTGAAAATTATGTGAATAGAGATTTTCAACAGGGCATGGGTGGGGCACATACAAAAGGGTAGAAGGTTAAATGCTGAAGAGCCAGGTAGTCATTAATGCTCTGTGTTTCTCAGGTCATATCTGAATGTAAAAGACAGAGATACAATCCAAATTGGTGACTATTGCAGTGCAAAAGACTGGGAGGAACTAGATGACAAAGATATTGGATATCGTTATAGAAATCGGATATCTCAATTTGACGTACAGGACATATGGCCTATATGAACACGTAACCCAGAATATATTGGGGTATAAACAAATATATCCTCACATATATTGGTTTTATGCAGAAGCACGGCCATGGAAGCTCAGTCACAGTTATTAGTGTAATGAGTTTGCCAACAAAAAAAGTGAGAAAAGAAAAAAGATAAAGACACAAGTGGCATGACTTGAAGTTGTGCAAAAAGAAACAAATGTTAGTTCAGACAAACGTGAAGTGTGTTTTCTATAAATACATGCAGTGCATCATAATCACATCTGTTGAAATGATGATGCTGAGGTGTGTGTGTAAGAGAGCCAGAGAGAAAACAGCATCATCAAGTTTACTCTCAGCATAAAATTAGATTCTGGAAATCCTTGATATTCAAATCAAGCCACATCTTTTTTGTTAACATAAACAGCTATCAGATTGCAGAAAAGGTCAGACTGAGTACCAATTTATGTCTGTTGTTTAAACAAACAGTAATTCAAGGTATGTCATTTCACAATGTCTTTTCTTTCTTTTTTCTATAATTCCTTTTTTACTCTACTTCAATCCTTAACTGTGTAAATGTTGAGAAAGGCTTTTTTTGTATTCAAATGTTTCAAATCTACAACTCTAAAAGTTGACAAATACAACAGGAAATAAAATGCAAATATATTGCCTTACACAAGTCAAAATG